>WAAD01000911.1:54779-197945 GCA_013389945.1 Fregata magnificens | reverse complement strand
GAGAAGAGAAGACTGAGGGGGGATCTTGTTACTGCTTACAAATATCTGAAGGGTGGGTGTCAAGTGGGTGGGGCCAGACTCTTCTCAGTGGTGCCCAACCACAGGACAAGGGGCAATGGGCACAAACTGGAACACAGGAAGTTCCAGCTGAACATGAGAAAAAACTTCTTTCCCGTGAGGGTGACAGAGCACTGGAACAGGCTGCCCAGAGAGGTTGTGGAGTCTCCTTCTCTGGAAATATTCAAAACCCACCTGGGCACAGTCCTGTGCACCCTGCTCTAGGTGAACCTGCTCAAGCAGCGGGGTTGGACAAGATGCTCTTCAGAGGTCCCTTCCAACCCCAACCATTTTGTGATTCTGTGATCTCCATGTGTGTTAGGACTCTCACCTCCCTTTACTGTCAACAGAGACCCAGGGATGCAATTCAGTTGGATCTTGCAGGTCCTCCGTCAGCCTGTCAGCTACATACAGAAGTCTCAGGTATCTGAGGATGTTCTAAATAAAGATAGATGCCTGTGCTTAAGGGCTATGGAGTGTCTGTTTCCAGCTAAAGGACTGTCAAGCTGAAAGGCAGACACCTACCTTAGGGAAACCCAAAGTTAGCTGAGATGAATCCCACCCAGACTGGTCACTTCTAGATGCTTTCCCAGCCTTCTCAGAGTTGAATAATTCCCTGAAGTGGGAACCAAAATTTTGCCAGGACTTTGTCCAACCTGTTTCTGTAGGACTTTGGCCCTTAGCCTCATTGAGGACTAAATTAATATTAGTTCCAAGATCTTCAGATGACATGAATTGGTTTTGTGTGCTCTCTTCCTGGCTATAACTGGGTTTGTGCTTCATGTTGGTTGTAATTTGCTTTGCCTGTAGGGAATTTATACTCAGAAGAGGGCAGACCCCAAAAAAGTCAAGGAGGAGGTAGTGGATTTTGCACGTTTCAAGTGGCCTTTGCTGTTTTCTCGGTTTTACGAAGCCTTCAAATTCTCAGGTGAGTCAGCAGAGCACACCCGCGGAGCACAGGATGCTCCAAAGCAAAAGGAAGGAGAGATAGGGACTCACAGACAAGAATACTTAATGGACCATCTAGCTGGTCTTTTTAGATACGTTATTTTTTGGTGCATCCTGATTAGCAATGGCTTAAGCTATGAGTCTGCCACTATTTCTCTTACTAAAAATAACACTGAGTTTTTTGGTCATTGCATCTTCCTTTGAAATGCACACATTTTCTATACCCTAAGAGCCTTCATGAACTGATTGTATGTCTTGTCTTCAATCCAGGGCCAAGCCTGCCTAAAAATGATGTGATTGTAGCTGTCAACTGGACAGGGGTGTACTTTGTGGATGAACAGGAGCAGGTTCTCTTAGAGCTCTCTTTCCCAGAGATCACGGCTGTGTCAAGCAGCAGGTAAGACTTAGCTGGTGATTTCACCCTAAAACAGTCTTTTTCCAGGCTTTGCCTCTTGATGCCATTATCTTTCCTGTTTATGTCTCCTATAAAAATATATCCCAGAGGGGGAAAGCTGCAAGGGCAGAGTTTCACCTTGGCCACCATTAAAGGCGATGAATACACTTTCACCTCCAACAACGCAGAGGATATCCGGGACCTGGTGGTGACCTTCCTTGAAGGGCTAAGGAAGAGATCCAAGTATGTGGTCACTCTCCAAGATAACCCAAACCCTGGTAAGTAAATGGCCCAGCCCAGTGGCAAATACATAGATAGATTAATTACTCCAGAGGGATTTGGAAAAAAAAGTCAAACTAATGGTTGTTCTTCTTTCAGTGGGAGAAGAATCTGGGTTCCTCAGCTTCCTCAAAGGAGACCTCATAGTTCTGGACCAGGACACGGGAGAACATGTGATGAACTCAGGGTGGGCTAATGGGTTCAATGAACGGACCAAGCAGAGAGGGGATTTCCCAACTGATTCCGTCTATGTCTTGCCTACGGTCACCATGCCTCCGCTGGAGATCGTGGTAAGTTGTCTTACAGAATGGCATATCTTGATACAAAGCCTGAGGAGGTCAAAGCCTTTCTGAAGAGCTTAGATCTGGCCAGAGTCTCCCTGACAATAAGGTGGATACCAGAGTGGCTGAGAGGTGACAAGCTGTCCAAGGCAGAAGTGATCTCAGCCTTTTCTCTGGTCTTTGAACACCACAAGCTTGCGACTTGGAATATCCATGAGTCTGCTACATCCCTCTAGCTGGCCTGGTTACTTGTAGGTGTATTTGGGGTTGGTGGGCACATTCACAAATGGAGCTGTAGGACCGAAAGCACATTATCTTCATTAGGAAATGATCCACACTATGGAAACCTTTGTTATTCCTTGCATTAGTAACTGAGAATGGCACAGACAAATGACAGTTGCACAGTTCTTGCTATTAACTGGAATTAATGGGTTATTCTTACTCACTCACTGTTCTTCTTTTCATTTTGTACCTGCTTCCTCTCTCTGAATACATCAGATATAATATATCAAATATACTTGGTGACAGAGACCTTTTCATCCCACAGGCACTGGTCACAATGACTCCTGACCAACGACAAGATGTTATCAGAACCTCTCAGCTGGCAATTTCAGACAGTGAAGAGAGGGTGAAGCCATACACCTTGGAGGAATTTTCCTATGATTATTTTAGGTGATTTTTTAAACCATCTTCAAAAATTATAGGAGTAGAAATACACCTCCAGGTAGCTTGGGAATCAGGAAGTTTTTGGCTACTAGAAAAGACTCTAAATGTCCTTTTGTGTGACTTTGTACAACTGCAACCTCCAGTTTAGGTCACAGCATTTGAGCTGTAGGTTTTCCACAGACAAGGTTTTATGAAGGATTTCTTCAGATAGGATCAGCACAGGTCTAACTGTGTGAAATTTAGAATTATGTGGGAGACTGTGCTTAGTGGTCTGATATTCCTTTTTCTATGATCCCATACACAGCCTCAGACCGTATAGGCAGCAGCTGATTTAAGTGTGGACATTTTCATCTCAGCTCCAAAGATTTACATGTGCACCACTGCTGACCAGACTGATCCCAAAACTCCCACTCCTGTTCAGATAGGCTGGCAATCCAAACAGGCAGACCAGATCCTCTGGGATGTCTTCACCCTGGTAGGCTTGTTCTGCTAGGCATTATTCTTTCAGTGTTGCTGCCCTGACTATCCATCACCATCATCCTTCCTCTTGTGGTTTTTTTGGGCGTAGAGAAGGTTGTTTTGGTGTCAGTACTTGGGTAGGGTCTGTAAGGGACTTTTCTGAGCCCTAGGAGAGTACAAATGGTTATCTTTGGGCAGAACTGGAGCTGGATACTTGCTACACTGTGAATTTCCATTTGGTGTAAGAGTTCATTAACCAGGTGCTGTGAACAACCTTCCCAGGTGAAACATTGGCGGCAAGCTGTCCCTTTTATCTTTGTAACCTTTCCATCTTTCCTTTTGCTTTGCCTTTGCAACTAGGCCACCTCCCAAGCACACCCTGAGCCGGGTCATGATCACCAAGAGCCGCGGGAAGGACAAGCTGTGGTGTTACACCCGTGAGCCCATCAAACAGCCGTTGCTGAAGAAGATCCTGGGCAGTGAGGAGCTGTCCCAGGAAGCCTGTATGGCCTTCATTGATATCCTTTCACTGTTGGGGGAAGCCTTCTTCCTTTTGCTGTGTCATACATGTTAATTCAGAAAACTGTGGCCTGTTCTCATGCGGGATAGTTGCAATATGGCATGATGGTGAAAGCTGTCATTTGGTTTATGTTACTGCAGCTCCACTGCTGTCTGACACCAGCTGAAAATCTGGGCTTTTACAGTGGTACCTGTATGTGTGACCAGGTAACACATGATAACATGCAGCTTTCTTAGGTCTACACA
The DNA here is from genome assembly GCA_013389945.1 of Fregata magnificens. NCBI lineage: Eukaryota > Metazoa > Chordata > Aves > Suliformes > Fregatidae > Fregata > Fregata magnificens. The sequence goes on along the minus strand of WAAD01000911.1, from coordinate 194,096 downwards.
TCCTGACCCCCAAGCAATTCTTTCAACCTGAGATGATGCATGATAAAAGGAGAGAGCTCGCTGGATATCTCCTAAAGCAATTTAAAGCCTTTACCACACACTGTCCCTGCTCCACCAAATTGCAACCACTTCTGTAGTCACATGTAGGATGTCTTTAATCACATCATCAACAGAAGGGCTTCTCCAAACATCCCAGTTAGCTGATCCTTGACTCCTGCCTTGCACCAGTGCTGAAGTATATGGGAGACTACCCATCCAAAAGGACTCGCTCAGTCAATGAGCTGACAGACCAAATATTTGAAGGTGCCTTGAAAGCTGAACCCCTGAAGGATGAAATCTACTGCCAGACTCTCAAGCAGCTCACAGACAACCACATCAAGTAAGAGTCATTCGTTCTCCTTGGCCCAAATGCACTAGCCTGTGTTGGGCAAAACAGATCTGAAGTGTCCGTGCCATGACTGACTTTTTTCCTCCTGGGTCTCTCTTCATACAGGTACAGTGAAGAGAAAGGTTGGGAGCTGTTGTGGTTGTGTACAGGCCTTTTCCCTCCAAGTAACATCCTCTTGCCCCATGTCCAGAGGTTCCTGCAGTCCCGGAAACATCACCCCTTGGCGGCAGACTGCATCCAGAGACTCCAGAAAGCCCTGAGGTATGGCACCAAAAGACCTCCTAGTCCTGACCGTGCCACAGCGTCCAAATATGCATGAGAAAATACGAGTAGAAGATACTGGGGTGGTTGGGAGGGCAATGAAATCTCACAGCTTCTCTCTGCATTCAACCAAGCTGAACAAAAGGGGCATCAGGTGGAAAATGTCACTAGTAAACTGTCTGGGGAAAAATAGAGATTAATAAAGTTGCCTTTGTCCTGCCAGCTCCATTTAAGTCACCTACAACCTAAGCAAATACACAGTACCCATTACAATTTTTCTTTCTTCTTTTTTTGGGGGGAGGGGAACCTAGTATTAAGAAAGTAGCCAAAGTTACTCATAAAAGAATATGTATAAAAATGGAAGATTTACACAAGGGATTCTTGCTTTGATGCTGTGGCACTTGCCACCTCCTGTTTTGCAGGAATGGATCCAGGAAGTACCCGCCTCATCTGGTAGAAGTGGAAGCCATTCAACACAAAACCACCCAAATTTTCCACAAGGTTTACTTTCCTGATGACACCGATGAGGTAAAAGGGGGAGAAGGAAATTCTTCTTTTCTGTCAGGATGGATGTCAATTTTCTTATGAAAATCTCAGAAGAGGCTAATATTGGTTCTAATACAGAAAAACTCATCCTTCCCAGAAGGCTCTGGACAAGAGCAGTGTAAGGAAAACCCATCCTTATCTACTCTGACCAGCTCAGGGGTTTGATTTACTGCAGTTCACCTTTTTCAAGGTGTGGGTGCTGTGCTGGCGTTCACTGGAGGCTTTGTAGTATGACCCTGGAAAGAAGGAAACTGGGTGGGTTCATCTCCATTCACTCTCAGTGGTTCACAAGCCTTGGATATCAGTTATTTGCAGCCTAGACCGACAGATACTGTCCACCCAACTATACGCAGCGGGGTACCATGACGGGGCTCCCTGGGAACTGGGCAGACTATGGCAGCACAAGCAAGTAGGTAACCAAAATTATACCTTCTGACCTGAGATGACACAGAAATCATACCTGCACTCAGGAACCTCTCATTAAGCATCTTACACACTAATAAGGCAGCTAGTTATATTGATGCCAGAGCAGACGTATGTCCTTGCAGATAATGCAGTCTCATGCTACTGGCTAGTCTTCCCATGAGGCTCGCATCTCTCTCTCCCCTCATGCCCTTGGGCACAACTAAATTCCTGTATTTCCAAGGGCGTTTGTGTGTAAAGCAGTGCACACCCATGGAAGGAAAAGGATGATTCCTCTCCAGCAGCTGTGCGTGCCCTTGTTTATCTGTAATGGAGAGTTGAGAGAACTGCTGGGATTTCTCATCACTTCTTTGAGTTTTTTTTCTACGTGACCAGCAGTAAGCGTGACACTGCTTTATACACATGCATCTGTGTGAGAGCGAATAGAAGGAGGCAGTGGGGACTTCTGCACTTGGATGGGTTTGCTGTGATCCTTTTGGCCATCACAGTTGCACAGGTGGACTGGCAGAGGAGCACTACCCTGGAACAACAGGCATCTGCACCAAAGGGCTGCTGAACACCAGCAGCCCTGAGCTGCAGGCCGGTCTGTCGTGGGATATGGAATATGGGTCCTGGTGGTTTGGTAGTTCAGGCTAACACAGTCATGCATGTGGTGATCAGAAGTTTAAATTCCTTAAACTGCCATGAACTGAATCTCTTTAAGTGGGCAGAGCAAAACTGAGGCAATGTAAATGCTGAGCACAGCTCAAAAGGCAAAACTGGGGCTGGGACCTGCATTCAGGTGGGACAGTCCTTTAGATATCCCGTCCACATGTAAAGCAGGAGTCACGTCCCCTCTCTTCAGCTATCCAGAAGTCAGGCATTTGGTCAAAGCCAGGTATCTGACCTCCTCATCATCAGTGGAGAGACAGTTGGGACAAATCAGCCTGGAGGTATCTCTCTCTCTCTCCCCCCACCCTAGACAAATAGCTCTAAGACCTAACTGTTAGATCAGAAAAATCTCTTGCGTTGCCTGGGGAGCCCTGGATAAGCCAGCACAGGATATAGATAGAGCATCACAAAGCACAATGGTACAGCAGTAGCATGGCTGAGCTTCTGCAAACGTCCCTTTCCATACCCAGAGCCACAATCCACAATGTCACTGATTTCACAGGTGGTGGGCACCTAAATCCCTTCATGTGTCTGAGCCTATAGTTCCTCAAAGAGAGCATAAAGTGGAAATTAAGCTTGAGGTAGCAGTGGTGAGGATCTTCCTTTCTTTGTAGGCATTTGAAGTGGAGTCCAGCACGAAAGCCAAGGACTTCTGCCAGAACATCTCCAGCAGGCTGCTCCTAAAGTCCTCTGAGGGCTTCAGCCTCTTCGTCAAGATCTCCGACAAGGTGAGTGACCCACCCAGAGGCTGGGGTAGCCTCAAGGCACTCAGGGTGACCCACCTGCCAGTGGGTACACACTGGTGGAGCCAGAGCTCTCTGCACCCTCACAGGTGAAGTGCAGTTCTCTGCAAGCAGTGTGGTGTTTCTAAGTCAGATCCAACCTGCTACAGGTGAGATTTGCAGTACCACAGCCCTGACTTACAGCAATCATCCCAAAGGGCTTAAAACACAGACAGGCAAAGCTCTCCTAGCCTGTTGCTGACTCGGATTTATAAGGACTAAGTAAGAAAAACATGCAGCTTAGAGCTGCCTCAGGCAGCTGGGAGAAATCTATGGAGATAGTCATCATGAAGGGAAATGAATTGCTCCGGTGAAACAGGAAGCTGCAATAAGGAGTAATGGGTGAAATTAGAGACAGAGCCTGCAGCGAGGTGCTGGCAGTGGCTTTCTCACGTCAGCGGTTTGTAACACATCAGCGTAACCGGGACAAAGCAGTGAGCAACAACTGCAAGAGATGGGGCAATGGCCAGCCCTGCCTGTGGCCTCTTGCCATTTGCTCAGCCTTTGTAACCGTGTGCTATGTCCCCCAGGTCATCAGTGTGCCTGAGGGAGATTTCTTCTTTGACTTTGTGAGACACCTGACGGACTGGATAAAGAAAGCAAGACCGGCAAAAGATGGTAACAGTGACTTTTCTCCATTGTGGGTCACACAGAGCCCTCCTAGAGCTCTCCAGCTCTTTCAAACAAGATTGACCACACAGTCTGCCCTGTCTGTTGGGCCACACTGCTGTGGTTGTGCTGTCTGCACCAGCCCTGGAGACAGCACCTGGGAGATAATCTGTCCAGGAGCAGCAAGACCTCTGCTCCAGGGCTAGAGCTGGCCCCTACGAGGAGCACCTGCTGGTGGGCAGTTCTCCAGGGCTGGCCTGTGGGAAGGTTTCAGTGGTGGGATTCATCTCACCTTGCTGCCCACATCACAGCACAGCTGGCTGCAGCTCTGCTGAATCTACCAGTGGCTGAAAGACACAGGTGCCTCCAGGGTGCAATTCTTCTGTCCTGCATTAGACATGAGCATTATCACTGAAGAACAGCCGTGCAAATGAATCCAGACACTCTTTCCATTTTATTAAAGCTTTGCAAGGGAAAGATACGGTTTTCTCCGCAAAGTCAGAGTCTTGCCAGTGCCCCTGTCCCTGCAGGTTGTGACAGCACATGGGCACCACTGGTTTGCAGGGACAACGATTGATTGCCAGCTGATGCTCACATCATTGCTTTTACATGTCCACCCTCTGCTTCCTTTGCACAGGTATAGTGCCTTCCCTCACCTACCAAGTGTTCTTCATGAAGAAGCTGTGGACCAACACAACACCTGGAAAGGACTCAATGGCAGACTCAATCTTCCACTATTACCAGGTACTCTGGGAGCCTGCAATAGCAGTGGAGACTCAGGAGGAATTAGGAATGGGTTAGAAAGACTTTGTCCATCTGGAGATGAATGAAGTCTTGCATTAAATGAAAAGAAGTCCTGCCTTAAATAGAGCACTACAAAGAGCGCTGTTGGGTTGCATGGCAAGGAGCAGCCTTCATGCACTTTAGGGTAACCAGCTCAGCTGGGATTTGGGCCAGCTGTTCTTGGGTGAGCAGCAAGAAATGGGAGAGGCTGAATTCAGAAGCATCCTAAGGGTTTTCTGCCACCTCCGTTCATGGAGATGAGCTGTGATGGTCCCAGCAGTCAGGTGAGAAGTTACAGTTCTTCTGCTCTTGCTTCTTCTGGGATGGGAGACACCTTCATGTCCCAAAGCTCTCTCTCATGCACACATATACTCCCTGTGTTCTTGCCTGGATAAAGCAGTTATCCCAATATGACTGTATCCCTTAATGCTTGAGTTAGTCACCTGACACATTTTCAGACATTTTTGGTAATGAGGGAATAGACTTTTAAAATTGAAAATAAAAGCAATTCCAAGTGGCCGTTACGAGGGATGGATTTCCTGGGATGAGGGAGGATGAACAAGACTGTAGGCTCACACACTGATGATAGCTAACATAGGGACCTCCCTGCTCCATGTAACAGGAGACTGTTTTAGACCAGAGATGGTCTTTAAACATCTAGTGTGGTCTTAGCTGAGCTATTGCCTCTCCACCACACTCAACGCAATGACTACAAGTGTTACCAGGGCACAGCCTCTTAACCAGGGGCTGGAGACCTCCACAAACTCCATTTAACATCTGAGGATGAAGGTCTGTGGTCATCCTCTCTGTCTCTGAATTGTTCTTTCCTCCGTGCAGGAGTTACCAAAGTACCTGCGCGGCTACCACAAGTGCACACGGGAAGAGGTCCTGCAGCTGGCGGCTCTCATCTACCGTGTGAAGTTTGAGGATGACAAATCCTATTTCCCCAGCATCCCCAAGCTCCTGAAGGAGCTGGTGCCTCAGGACCTCATCCGGCAGCTCTCTCCAGATGACTGGAAAAGGGTAAAAACTGTAGCTTGAGTCATATGCCAGGCCTGGCTGGGGGAAGCCCAGCCTCTCAGGTGACTGGTCTGACATTCAACATCGAAGTGGGGCTGCCAGAATGAGTGACCCATGGTCCCTCCTGAGCCTTAGCAGAGCTGCAGCCTCCCCAACATCACCAAGAGGAGGCATTGCACATGTGTGTTCATACACGCATGCCTTGCAGTGGGTTTTGTTTGTGCTGCACGTGGCTGTGGCTGTAGTGGTGGATGCAGTGCCACGCATCTCCCAACACATGCTGGGAGATGGTCTCATGTAAAGGTCTGTTTTTTAAGGCAGACTACTGAGTAGAGGGGTAATTCTCCCTGCTTTACACAGGGAGAGCTGCAGCACAGGTACAGACAGGTCTAGAGCCGTAAAATAACATAGGTGCCTCACTGCCAAGAAATAGTCTTATGAGTCCTTTCTGTTCATGGGACTTGAACTCGTCCACGTGCCTAACCAGCGAGCTATCAGCTTCTCTGGGTTGAAGGTCTCTCATTCTCCTCTGCTGCATTAATTTGAGGATCAAAACTTATAATCCCTTTAATGGAGTCACCAGCACAGCTCATAAAAGAAAGAAGGACCTGCCTTGGTTCCAGGCCCTGCTCCAGTGACTAGCCAGCACTTTTGTGAAGTGTTCATTGGAGAAGAGACTAGAACCAACCATCTTTGTGGGACTGATGCTCCTTCCCTGCAAACATCCCTGGTGCTAGGTAGGGCAAACACTCCAGCTTTGTTTTGTTCTCTGTTCCAGTCCATCGTGGCATACTACAATAAGCACGCGGGCAAAACAAGAGAAGAAGCCAAGCTTGCCTTCCTAAAGATTATCTTCAAGTGGCCTACGTTTGGATCAGCATTCTTTGAAGTGAAGGTACCTGCCCTGCTCGGGGGTTATCTGGCAGCTTTGAGCCAAGGTCAGGAGCCCTGTATCACAGAGAGGTTCCAGGTATGCCGGGCTGTCCCAGTGTCTGGGCCAGACTGGGACAACCCTGATGAAGCAGGGAAACAGTGTGAGACTCTCCATCAGTAAAGGGTCGATACACTCATTTATTACTGCCCTGCGTCTTTACACAGACAGAGGAATTGTAGAGCTTCGGCATTATCTCAGTCATTGGGTCTATACTCATAGCTGTGCTGCTGAAGAGCCAAAGAGCCATTCTCTGTTTTGCCAAGGGGAACGTGCAGTATTCCAAGGGACGTGTCCGCACGTACCACGAACCAAATACAGACCACCCACCACGGCACCAGGCTCCCATCAAAGACAGTAGAAGCCAGTAGTCGTGGAGCCTGGCCCAGTACCCTGGACACTTTATTGCAACTCCCTCTTCTCAATGACCACACAGTGAACCTGGGCTGGAAACAAGCTGCTGAAATTACTCATCGGTTCCTTGAACTTGGGCACCCCATTTTCCATTATGTCCATCTTAGATGGCATAAGGGACCTGATTATATCCTGTGATTTTTCCACCAAAAGTGACTTGGTAGCCAAGAAATCTGTGGCAGGGCCAGGAGCTGAGCCCCCATCCCCTGTGCCCTACCTCATCAATGGAACAAATTGAAAGTCCTCGTGGCACAGGGCTGGGAGAAGGGTTTACCAGCAGGAACAAAACTGAATATAAAGATCAGAAGGGGACAGAGCACTGTAGTCTTGGCCTGGAGGTCCACAGCAGCAGGCATGAGGAGGAGCAGAGGGACTGGAGGGGAAAGGAGATGTCTGGGCTTTGCCAGCCTGTCACAGCTCTTCCTTGCCAATGGCAAGGAACTTAATGCTGTCAGCAACTCACCCACTGGTTATCAGGCAGGATCTGTACTTAACTAGACAGCCCCGACTATTGCCGATACCTTAATGAGCTCTATGTTTATCTTTAAAGGATAAACTGGATAGCAGTTAATGGGCCACCAAATGCTGGCAGGAAAAGGCAGGGAGAGAGGAAATAGGAAGGATTTTGCATGACACATCCCCTAACCAGTTCATCTCATCTCCAACAGCAAACTACAGAGCCAAATTATCCAGAAATCCTTCTAATTGCCATCAATAAGCATGGAGTCAGCCTCATTGATCCCAAAACCAAGGTAAGCAAAACTGAGGTCTTCACCAGATGCTCCTGAGCCCACTCCCCAACCCCTCACAGAGGTCATCCCAAAGAGCATGGTGTTCAGAACTTCAGGAGTTCTCGTTAAACCTAGTTAGAAAGGCTGGATAGCCAGAAAAGTTTCTGGAGGCAGAAATTCACTGTTGCACAGAGCCAGCCCAGCCTTTTTCAACAGGAGATGGATTGGGAGCATCAACTGTTAGGGCCCTGTACCTGGAGGATACACACACTCCTTCCTTAATCCTTTCACAACATTAGGACAGGAGCTGGAGTAAATAAGCGCCTACTAGTTACTTCCACCAGCCACATGGTCATTCCAGTACAACAGTCCTCCACAAGCACTGGAGGATCCAGAGTCTTGCATGTCACTGCCATTCCCATGAGGCCATGGTACAGTCTCATCTCAGTAGACATCCTTGGTCTGCTTTGATGGAAAGTGAACAAGGACATGAGAGGTCCCCACAGTCCTTTGTGAAAGCTGAGGCTGTCATATATTGAGTGTCAGTCTTGTGTTCCCACCAGGATATTCTCATCACTCACCCCTTCACCAAGATCTCGAACTGGAGCAGTGGCAACACGTACTTCCATATAACCATTGGCAACCTGGTGAGAGGAAGCAAGCTGCTCTGCGAGACCTCCCTGGTAAGGAGTGTTAAAGATTATTGGGCACAGTTAAACCAAATCCTGACTTTGGCAGGCAAAACTAAATGCTTGCAGCAAATTGAGTCTCGGGGATTCTCTGGGCTGAAAGTGATCCCTTAGAAGAGCCCCCAGTCTGTTTTTTCCTTCTGGATTTCCCATGGCTCTGCTCAATGGATCAGGGCTCTCACTTGATCCATCATCCAACTTACGAGCAAGCCTGAGGTGCTTGGGACATTGCCATCACAGGAGCATGAGGCACTGCTCCCTGTTGCTGGACTGAAAAGCATATTAAAGCAGATGTGGGCTCAGGGGATACTCTTGAGCCCTTTTACCAAGACCATTTGCCCAGCTTGTCCCTAGTAACAGTCACAGCAACAAACCTCCTCCTAGACTATCTTAAACCCAAAGCATGAAGGATAAAAATTCCTGCTGGATTAATTGTTATTAATTTGAGGCATTCAGGATTTTGTTGGCCATTTGAAAATCCAGGTCCCATCCAAAGCCCCTTACGTCCTTAGCCTCAACAGAATCCTGGGACAGTGAGTTCCTCCATCTCAACACTGCAAATTATGTTCGGACCGTGTTCCTTGTGGTGGTGTCATTTCACCCAAGGAGAATGGTGGGACAGGTCAAAATGTACCTGAAAACTTGAAAGTCGACAACTGGTAGCCAGTGTGTTCAGGAGGCACGAGCCAGAGACTGAAAACTGTGGTCTAAAGGCAGGTAACATCTTCTCTGTCCTCTTCAGGGGTACAAGATGGATGACCTTTTGACCTCGTACATCAGCCAGATGCTAACAGCCATGAGCAAACAGAGGAGTGCAAAGGGTAGCAAGTGAACTGCAAGAAGCCACTGGCAGGTGGCCATGAGGCTAATTCACCAGCTGAGGCCTGTGGGATACCCGTGCAGCTGGGGGAGAACCTTTGCCTCCCAGATGTGGAAGATGAGCCGAACACCATCAGGGAGTTCGCTGGACTCTGACCTTGAGGGCTCAAATCCCACCTCCCTTTCCAGCGAAGACGACTATCTCTGACCTCCCGTTCTCCTTCCCCACCCTGCACCCCGACTCCATCTTACGCCTCAAAGATTTCCAGGGGACACCACCGCTCTCAGACAGTGACTGAGCAAAGACGCTCCGGCAGGAGGTTTGCCTGAACCCAATGGTTGGCATCACAAAGGCTCTTGGAAGAGGATTTGTGTGTGTGTGTGTGCGTGTGGCTTGTTTTGGTTTGGTTTGGTTTTTTCTTAAGAGAGAGCTATCGGGATGCTAACAGCTTTTGGTGAGGTTCTGGGCTTTTCAGGTTTGAAGAGGAGTAACAGAGCCCTGACCCATGCTGCAAAGCTATCCAGTCAACACTGCAGGGCTTGTTTTTTGACATTACAAAAGAATACATTGTGTTCTTAAGGACAGAAAGAAAAAGCAGGCTGGGAGGAGCACATTTTATCTAGGAATCAGAATAAACAAACTACTGATCGAACAGGCTAGAGTACTAAAGTGCTGTCTGTGCAATGCTGGAAATATTTAAAGAACAAATTTTAAAGTTTTGTTTCTTCTTCTATTTATTTTTTAAAATATTAAAAAGGAAAAAAAAAAAATTTTTGTGCCGGTATCTGGATGCTGACTCAGGGCTGAGGGCGACCTGCAGGACAATCCCTCGCCCAGGGATTCCCCCAGAGCCATGACTGCTGGAGGCTGAGTAAGGCACATCTTTCCCAACTTATGGGCTCAGCTGGAAGTGAAGCTTGGAAGACAAATTATCTCCTTTTGCCGCCTGTGTCCTGGCAAATTAACCCTGGTAGGATCTTTACGGCACGCTTCAATATGGATGTAGGGGTTTTGAAGTCCCCACACTTTGAAGACTGAGGCCAAGCCTGCGTTGAGCTGTGATTCAAACATGGACTTGGCCATCAGGGTTGGAAAAAGCTAATTATTTTATTGTGCTTTTGTGTGTGTTGCTGTACAAAACGGCTCTTTTATGAGTCCCAACCGGACCTGGACCACTCACAGTGAGGGTAGGCCCTTGATTTCAGTGGGCTTTTCTCCATCTTTTTTTGGCTGTACTAATCTGTTGGCCGGTTGTCCCGTCTTCCACCCGACACCACGCAGTGCAGATCAGCCTGCTTTGGAGCAGAGACGGGACCTGCCAGCAGAGAGGAGGTTGAAGCCATGTTGTGTTTGGGGGGATGCAGGGGAAGGAGCCTGGGGTGCCTTTCCAAAATCCAGGCTTCAAAGGAGCACATGCCTGGGTGTGTGGCAACAGGAGGGGTGAAAATTGTCCACCAAGACCTGGTGCTGGCATCACTAACGCTGAGTGGACCTCGGTAGATGTGGGAGACCTCTCTTGGTCCTGTGCATTGGGCTGAGTTTGGCTGCTTTCATAAAAGGCCATACTGTAGCATGTTGTGTGTTGTTCTGTTAAGCTCAGCTGGGCTCAGTCACCCAACGCCATGGCGTGCCAGGCAGAGCTGGCAGCACTGCCTACCGGACCTCAAGGACCGTGACATCTCACTGGGATGCAGCAGTGACTTTGGACCTCGGTTGCTCCACCAAAGTGAATGAGATGCTGCACGGAGACATCCACCAGTCAGACAGGGCTACTAGGAGATCCCCTTCCTCCACTGTCCCCCTACCCAAGGCATTCTGGTGATGGGAGCATGGTTACACCAGCCAAGGCTACATTGGGAGGCAAGCTGCCTTCTCACCATCCATCTCTGATGCATCTCTCCCCTCCCCAGCTGCCGTGATCCAGCTGTCCCAGGGATCCCACCTGTCCTTAGACACGTGCCCATCATCCCCACCACCACCACTGCTTTTGTGAGTCTCCAGCCATCCCTGCCTCCCACAGCACACTCAATAGATGATGCAGCATAGCAACGTTTTCCAGCACTGTCCTGGGCCAGCTTCCCCTTGCCACCACCCTCGTCCCTCCACTCACAGCTCTGTCAGCCTCCCATGCAGCCCACTGTTTTGCGGGGTGCTGGGACTCTGTGTGTATGTGTGTGTGCCTGTGTGTCATATGTATTAGCGTCCGCTGGCCTCTTTGTATTCACAACAAGCGATGTAACATGAAAAACATATGTCCAAGTGAAATACTCTAATTAAAAAGCATCAAGTGGTTTGTGGGAGACTGTTCTGCACTGCACGGTTGTGGTGGTGTCTCCACAGGGAAGGGTGGGCTCAGGGCTCCCAGGTCCTCACTGGGGACAAGACTTCTCCTTGCAGAGTGGGACTCCTGGTGAGAGTATCCAGCAATGGAGAGCTAATCTCCAGTGCCCGGACTGGAAATTAAGTGAATTCTTTTCCTTTTGGGTAAAAAACACTGGAGCCCGGGGAGTCTCCATTGCTCATCCTCTAAGACAAGGGCTGGTTCCTCCACAAAGGCTAGTTTTGAGCTGAATCACTGGATGTAGGAAGTACTGGGTGAAAAGTTTGTGTGTGGGAGTCAGACTACCAGCCACGTGCTTAACAGTGTTGCCAGACCCTGCTAACTGTGAAGCAGCAAAAATAGTAGCTGAGATGTGACAGGGCGTAAGGCATTGCAGGAGACCACAGGTCTAATTGGCCAGGATGTGCCTGGACAAGGCTGCTGAGGATGAGGAAGGTGAGTACGGGGAGATACCACTGCGTAATAGCCAAGCAGCAGCTAGATACATGGATGAAGGCACACTGAGGTTGCTTTTCCTAATACATATTAAAAGCCATGATCGGGGGACCACAGCTTGTCCCAGCCAAGTCCCTCACCCAGACACCAGGTGACAGGCCTTAGGACCCCGTGGTGCACACCACCACTCAGCCCATATACTCTCCAGCTCCTATTTTTGCTGCACATACCTCCACGCAAGTGGTACCCACAAAAAATTACGAATCAGCTATGGATGCAGGGCATGGGAAGGGGGTTTAACACTATCAGTAGCATTCTCCCCGCCATGCTTCATAGACCTGGAGCTGCTCTACACCAACCCACCCGCCCTTTAGCCCTTCTCCAAAGGAGATGCTGCCTTTTTGCATTTCTAGCTTCCAAAATACTCCAAAATTGCAACTTGGAAAGGTTTGAGCGCCTCTCAGCACAGCTAACTCTGAAACCTAATGCTTTCCTGTCGCAATCCACTTGTGATAGCTTTATTTAGCAAAAACAGCGAGCTGCATGAGGCTTATGTATGAGAAAACATCTATAGCCTGATTTAGGTAAAGACTACTGTTTGCTTCCTCTTTCCCAGTTTGCCGAAATAAGAAAAAAACAGGATAGGAGAGCTAAAATGTATTTAAAACATCACTTGCAATTTACAAAAAAATGTGTTCTTATTATCTGTTCAAGTAGAAATTTATGGCTTAAACCTAGGAGATGCTCACATCTCCCTTGCAGAGCAGGGCATAGACCCCCTTCCCCCTATGTGCCAGCAGCCGCTGGGAGAAATGAAAATCAGAATAAATCCCAGGGTGCACAGCAGGTATAAAGACATTCCCAAGGGAAAAGCAAACAGGGCACTTGGTGGGACCAATTCACATGCAACTCAATCCTTCTGAAGAAAAGTGTTGTGCTCCTGGTCATAGTCCCAGTAGCTACATGGCCGAGGCACCAAAAAGTCCTTCAGCACCCATGGGAAGATATGCCCTTGCCCACCAGACTGTCCTGTTAGGGTCTATGGCAGGGCAAGAGTGGGGAAAAGGAAAACCTAAGCTGCCCCTGCCTATGTTATAGAAAGGTACAGACCCTAGTGACCCAGCCAGCAGCACTTGACCATCATGGTGGGGATGGTGTGCTCTCAGGGATGGAGGACACCTGCGAGGAGGGAGGGAGGGAGTGTGTGGAGAAGAGGCTGGTCTGATCAGAGAAACATGGGCAGCTGAGAATGAGGAGGACTGGAGGATGCTCAGATATTTGCAGCATGCATAAAACACAGCTGTGGAAACAGAGGGCTTACACACAGCAGGAGGGATCACAGGTTGATTGCCCTGTGGGATGCCAGTGGTCTCAGAGGGAAATGGTGGCTCCCATTTGGTTGCTGCATCTCATCACGGTGCACAGCTTCTTCATGGCTGCAACTCCATCTGTGCTCCCCAACACCCCAGGGATCCCTGCCAGGCATGGGATTGCGAGGAAAACTGTAGGAGAGGAAGCTCAGTGGTCATCTCCAGCGGGGTCACAGAGGCAAATGGCTCCTCCTCACCAGGTGGATCGGAGCCCCCCAGCTGGCCCCCTTGGCAGGTTGGTGTTTGCATTGCAGGAAGGGGCAGCAGGGGAGGGTCTGCTCTCCAGTATTCATCAAGATGGCAGGTCCACGTCCCCTCTCTGCCCGTCAGGCCATGATGGCAGGCATGTCACTGAGCTCTGGAAAAGGGGACACACGGTGAGCTACCGAAACATCTTCAGCTGTTTTGCCAGCCGTTGTGAGCAAACAGAACCTGGCTGAAAATGTGTGCAGCCGAGGCTGGGTCATTTTGTCTGGATGATGGAGCTCCATGGGTGCAGAAACCTGGTGCATGGGAAGGTCCCCAGCCGATCCCACCCTGCCTTGCAGACCCAAGAAGCCTCTGGGCTCTTTTTTCACAGCATTGCAGAGTAATGCATGTTGGAGGGGACATCTGGAGGTCTCTTCCCCGACCTCTGCTTGAAGCAGGGCCAGTTAGATTGGGCTGCTCAGGGCTTTGAACATCTGAGGATGGATATTCCCCACCTGTCTGGGCCCCTGTTTCAGTATCTCACCACCCTCATGGGGAAGATTTCTTTTTTTTCTCTTTATATCTAGTCAAAATTTCCAAGGTTGCAGCTTGTGCTGTTGTCACTGCACATCCAAGAAGCATCTGGCTCCAACTTCTCTACACCCTCCCATTAGATGGTGGCAGACAGTGATAAGATGCCCCTTGACCTTCTCTCCCACTGTGCAAACCCAGATCTCAAAATGCCTTGTCCTCCAGCCTAGTGGCCCCGCTGAGCTCGCTCCCATCTGTCACCATCTGTTTGGTACTGGGAGCCTGAACTGGACCCAGTGCCTAGATGTGGCCTCACCAGTGTTGAACAGAGAGGAGGAATCGCTGCCACCTGCAACCCTTACTGAGACAACCCTGGATGCCTCCATCCTTCACCACAGCATGGGCACCCATCACCAACCCATCCATCAGGACCCTGGTGCTCCCACGGAGATGGCCCGAGCAGGATGCAGCTCCCAGCTCTCCTTGCCCTACTCACCTGTCCTGAACTTGTTGTAGGTGCCACTTTCCAGCATTGGGCCACCATCATGGGCACAGCAGGAGAAACTCCGCTCTCGCCACCTGCATGGGGCAAAGCACCTGGGTCAGGACGCCGCTTGCTGTGGTTCCCCTCGCAGCTCCCTGGTGACCTGGACACTTTTTTCTACTTTGTCAGGAGAGGAACTGCCCTGGTATTCTGGGATTTGCTCAGGTTGCTACCGAGACGGGACTGCAGTGCACGACCGATGTCTAAGCATCCACACTTCACGTGTGCAACAGCATTTTGAAGGCAACTTTGTGACTAAGCCCTGTTTTCTAAGAAATATTTAAGAGCTTAAAAGCCCTGGAAATGTTTGCAGCCACTGGTTCCTAAGCATCCAGGGAAATGTAAAAATTGTAATTTTGGTGCATTCATAAACCTGACAAACAAGACGATGCAGGGCTCTCAGGCACTGCTGATGGCAGGGCTGGGAATGCCCTTGCTGCAATGCCAGCCCAGAAAAGGTTGTTATTCGGCTGGATCAGAAGCAGCTGCAGGGCCCTGGGAAATGCACACACAACATGAACAGAAGCCTGGAGGAGACAGGCATGGGAAGGTCTGACGGTGGTGGTGATGCAATGCGGGGGTGATTGATTGCAAACCACCCTGCAACTTGCAGCCTTGAAAGCAAGGTGAAAGCTTCTAAAGCAGGACCTGGGGAAGGACTGCTGAGAGCAGGGCAGGGTGAGAGGGGAAGGAGCCACTTTGTGCCTGCCCCATGAACCCCAGTTTCCCCAATTATTAAAGAGAAGCAATGTCTTTGACGGTGTGGGAGGAAACAAAATGTGGTATCTGTGACATGCTGAGACATTTTTATCTGGGAGCATGGATTTCTTCAGGGGCTCTGGCATATGCAGACACCACACAGTTCAAATACGAACATTGAGAGCTTTCCTCCTAAGTCAGTCCAATGCAACAGTGTATGTATAAATAGTAAGAATAGAAAAATCAGCTCCTTTCTCAGCCCATCAGCTTTGATAACTGTTTTACGTTGTGGTGGTTATAAATCCACCAGGTCTCCACTGAATCCTGAGGGTAGATGATGCCTGAGCTGCCAAAATGGAAAGGGAAAATGAGAGCAAGCAGGAGCAGCAGAGAGGCTTTTGGAGACTTTCAGGGTTTTCTTCTAGTTCCTGACAGGAAAAGAAATGTTCTCAAAAGTAGTTTTAACCCTTCAGATCACCTGAAAGCATCCCTCCTTCCTTCCACCTGCTGCAAAATATCAGGTTAGCATGGCCATTAGCAACTCAGTAGTTACCAGTGCAGAGCAAAGATGAGTGAGATGAGGAGCACAGAGGTCAGATCTGTCAGGATCCACATGATGTTGTACTGCTGCGGAGTCTGGAAGAGAACAACAGAGGATGTGTCCACCACCAAGGACCCCGAGATATGCAAAAAAGTTCCTCAAACTTTCTTGCTGCTTGACTACGGCAATTCTGCTGCCTGGTGTGCATGTGCAGTAACATCTCTTGGGTTCTTAAAGCCTTTGGTGGCATTTCAAAGTAGCCACCACCCAGTGCGTGTTGGTGCCAAATGATCATCTCTCACAAAAGCAGATCTGCTGGGTGGCCAAGAAGATTGGACCACATCACAGTGAATATAACAGGGACCTCCTGTTTGTACAGGCAGGCCCTTTAGTTCTCTCTGCTTCCCTCCAACATTAACGTCAACTGGTGGCATCTCATTTTCCCTGGCAAAATTCTGCTTTAGTGAACACCACAGAGGGTCTGGGGTGGTTCCTGCTTTAAGCCTAAGAGCATCTGAAGATTCATCCTTAGACTGGACCTCCACCCACCCTCAGAATGGACTGAAACACTGCAGTTTTCTGGATGGACTATCATAAATTCTACTTCAAGAGTGTGAAGCCAGTTATTCAAAGTAGTAACCTTTAGGCTGCAGGGACTCTGGTGGGACCAGTGTCCCAGGTGCTCCTTAGCCCACCCTACCAGGTTGCCCAAGGCAGAATAGGGAATAGACAAATTATGTGAAAAAAATTCTTCCCAGCAAGGAAGCGTTATTTCTATGGTTGTTTCCCCTGGCCTTGTGGCACCAGACCAAGTCTGAGAAGGGTGGTAGGAGGCCCTGGGAAATGAGGAACTTCTGGTATCAATAAGGTTCAAAAGCTTAGCAATGGAAATCCTTTTGCATCAGCTACATGTGCCCTCAAAGGCCCTTCCTTTCTCCTCACACAAGCCTCAATATGACTTCCTTTCCCTCATCTCAAGGTCTAAGTTGCAAATCCTAACAAGCAAGGTGCTTCTACCTGGTCCAAGAGAAAAGAGGAGAAGGGTATGGTGATACCTGGAGTGGCTCACAGGTGCCAGGTAAGCCAGGTTTCAACTCAAGTCTTTTTCATGCCAAGAATCATCTCCTTTATCCATGCATGAACTGGCCCATGGTCTCCAAAGGTAACCATGAACATCCCAACCCTACTTCCTATCCCTGGGAGGGGGAGGGTTTTTGCTTACCATGAGGAAGAGTGGCTGGCTGAGATTCTTCAGTGTGTGGACGGCATTGGTGGTCACAGAGTGTGCCCCAGAGCACCACGCCAGGGAGAAAAGCCATGGCTCATTGACCACATAGAGGTTGGTGGTGATGTTTGCCTCAGCGTATTTCCTTTAAAAGACCAAAAAGCAATAGACTTCATTAAGAAAAGCAAGGAGGTTAGTACTTCCTTTAAACTGAATCAAGGAGAAACAACAATTCTTTGCAGGAAAGGCTTGCTTTGGGACCTAAATCAAGAATAAAAAGGAAGGCCAACCAGCCAATAATTAATCATTCACAATTGGCCAATACAGAATACCTGATCCACTGGAGGCAAAAGCAGTTAAATGTCCAAAAGGTCAAAACTTTGCTCGCCCCCCCTGCCATATGGATCGATGTAATGATGCATTTGTAATCTCCCAATAGTGTGTTTGAAACTACCTTGAAGCTGGCTACTCATGTTTGTTACGTTTGCAGCGTCAGCTGGTCACTTGTCAAGTCCTCATAAGCTATTAAAACTTAATAAAAAGTGAGACCATTCTCTGTATAATGCCAAAGGAATGTATCATCAGTATCAGCATTTGTAAATCTACCTAGGATCTACCCAGGATTTACCCAAATGGATCTACCTAGGATTTTAAATTCTATGAAAATTATTATTGAGAAAACATGAACATTACTCTCATCCAAAGGATTAAACTTCTTTTTTCTTCTTTTTTTTTTAAATTAGATTTCAATGATTTTGTGCACAGGAAAGAGCAAAAAAAATCCTATTTACAAAAGAAGAGCTGGACAGGTAAGATTGTTTTTTCTTTTTCTTTTTTTTTTTTTCTTTTTTTTTTCATATGAGAGAACCATTTTGGAAACTCCTGCAATGAATATGGAGCCTTCCATTGGAGAGATGACATTTTCAGTGTGTCACAAGCAACAGAGTACTGCTAGCGACAGAGATGAGAAATGAAGTTTCCAAAACACCAGCTACAAGAGCATGATGTTCTCTCACCACAGCATTTACACTCACACTGATGTTTGTGGAAGAACCACGGGAGGTTAAATAGTTGTTCGTTCTCCATGATTCAGTGTTGGTGGGACTGGGGATGGCATGAAGAGAGAGACAAGAAATCAGGAGATAGCTGTGTTATTCTACCCAGAAGATCCTCAGATCCTGGTCAAGTCAATATGGACTTGGGGGCAGGGGGGGTGTAATTACATATGCCACCTCTTGGCCACATGCAGCGTCAACAGCAGGAGTGAACTGCAGTCCTTCACCTCCAATATGCAACAGAGATGGCCACTTGATCTAAAGGAGCTCTTCCCAAAATGCTATACATCCTGGAGCTGGTCACTGGAGGGAGACATTGCCACACGTATGAGGCAAATGTTACACCAGACGCAGCCCACCGACTGTACTTGGGGCTGAAACCACAACCTACCGGATATCTTCACTGGACATTTCAGTGTAGGCCAGATTGAGTTTGACAATATTGTCCATCAACAGGTCTTCTAGTGGGGCCTTACTGCCCAGTGTCTGCTGAAACCCAGGAGCAACAGACTGAACAAAGGACCTCATGTCGTTCTCCAGCCATAGGACCTGCAGGCAACAAGAGGACTCAGTAAATTCCCAGCGGACTTACTAACATGCCCTGCCCTTCACACAAACCCAGTAAAGATAAGGTCTTGAGGAGCTTAACCCAGCCTGTCAAATGATGTATTTCTTTCAACAATCAAAGAACATTTGGATGGAGTGTTCAAACTTGCCAGTCACTTTCATCAAGAAATAAGTATTCACTGTTCCTTGCTTACCCACTTGAAATCAGTGAGTACGTTTCACACAGCCCAACAAAAGATGTCGTGTTTGAAATGGATGAAAAGACAGCTTTGGCTTATGGGAAAGACCACAGAAAATATTCTGTTCTCCCATTCTCCCAGCATGGGAGAAGAGAACTTCAGCAGATACAAATCAGCGTAACTGCCCAGACATCAATGGATGCATAACTTGATCCACATGGATTTAGCATCCATTCCAAGCAGGGGATTGCCTGGGGGAGGAGGAAGGCAATGAAGGCTCCCAGCTCCACGTATTTTAATTTAAGCCAGGACTTTCTATGCAATGTATAAAACAAGCATGGGCGGCAGGGAGTAGGCTGCCAATTGTTACAATGATGAAAGGATGCTGTTTGGGGGCTAAGGCATCAGCTGGTGTATACACTGGCTTATTTCCCTGTCCTGCTGTAGGGTAACACCATTTTGTAGTAGGAATATACTCCAAATGATACCTCTTAAAACAAGGGAAATGAAAGGGGCTGGACTTTATGCAGGTGAAATCATGCAGGGTATGACCCCAAAGTGCCAATTCAGAGAGCAAGAAAAAAGGATACAGAGGAGTGAGGCCACCCTACCAGATGGGGTCTAATCCCCGACTCGTTGAGGATGACTTCCAGGGTTCTGTTGATCCATGAGTTCCTGTAAGGATGTTTCTCTGGAGGGCGGTAGAGATCAAATATCACAAGTTTATTCTGACTGTCTGCGAGGCGCAAGAAATTACTTAGCTTGTAAATTGACTGATTCATTGCCTGGTTTTGATCTGCCCTTGACAGTGAGCCCATGCATGAAAATGGTTTGTCCTAGAAATAAACAGAGAGAATAAAGGAAATCAATCAGGCAGTCACCTCTGGGAGTCAGCTGCATGCAAAAAACTCATATCTCTAAGAGGGAAAAAGTTTGACATCAGGCCTCAGTAGGTGAGGATATTTTATTTTGCTTAGCTCTTCTACCTGAGAAACAAGGGAAATTAACCCAGGCCGTGACAACACTGCGTCTGGGACCTAAATTGTGTCCTTCACAGCTAGCTCTGCTGCGCTTCTCTGTCCCACCGTGTTAGCTGTGACTGTTATACACAGCACCTTGCACAAGTAGCTGTTGTCTTCTTCTTCTAGACCATGTGTTCTGCTGCTGCCATGATAAGGAGCCACAAGAACACCCACCAGCCAATTGTTATAGGTATCCTAAGCCTAAAGGCCAACTGGACAAAGCAAGGAGACCCCAACTGAATGACTTCTACTGACTTTGAGTTTTGGCTCAACCAGTAGTTCCTCTCCTAACATTCATGCTATTAAGAAGCAGCCAGCTGGTGTCTCTTCTACATCCAGCTGATGATAGTCCATTATGGTACTTACCTTAAGGAACCACATTCCAGCATTCAACTCCTGCAGGGTATCCCAGGAGAATAATGCAGCATTTTGAGCAGTGTCATTGGGGTAGACCTCTTTGATGTTAGTTGTCCTCCTCAAGGTGCTGTCGTGCATGAGGAAAGGAACCCCATCATAGCTGTTGGAGAGCAAGAGTTCAGGTCACCTGGGGTGCAGGTTAGTTCATGGCATGAACAGACTCATGCCAGGTCAGAAGTATATGTGGGCCACCATGAATGCGGCAGTACAGCCTTCCTCAGTGCAGAGGGTGGGATAGGGAGGAAGGCTGAGGCTCCAGACACCAGGTTATTTCCAGCTTAAATACTGCTGGGTGACCTTGGAGAAATCACGCCTGTCTGTGCCTCAGTTTCCTCAGGGGCAAAGTGGAGATGGTGGCATTTATGCCTGCCAGCCCCGCAAAAAATGCATAGTAACTTGTGGTTGAAATCTCTTTTTGCTGACACCAAAGTGTTTCTATGGGTTTCGGGGGACTGAAGTCTAAATGAACAGTGATGGAAAGGCAAAATTTTCTCTTATAGAAAGGTGTACGTTAGTAAGGCACCTAAGCATTTGTATTTTTCTCATTCAGTGCCTGGGAACTGCTCATCCTGCACAGCGTGTTAGCAATTCATGGCAATGGGTCCCCCAAACAAAGGCAATTAAAGACCTAGTAATTAGGGCAATGCTGTCACAAATCTGAACACAATTTTCTGTTGGTTTGTAGGCCTGATACCACCCTCACTGTGGCCTGGAAGTCAGACTAGGGTAGGGACTTGTCTTTATACTCTGCAAAGTATTTAAAATATACTGTAGAAATAATGATTGTTAAATCAATAGCTACAGCTTATTGACTTGCCTGAGAACAACCATGCCCTACAGCCCCTATCATCACGTGCCAGCTGAGGGTCCCTCTCCCAGCCATCAGTAAAACTTAATTGCCTGGAGTTGCATGTCTCCAAAGGCAACTCTTAGAAGCAGCAGCGTATATTCTGTGAGATGCAATGTTTTTCCCCTTACCTAATGGTGACATCTGTTTCAAGACCATCCCCACCATGTTCAATTGTTTTCTGAAATGACATCTCAGTGTTTTCTGGCGCCAGCTGAAAAAAAAAAGCGCATGAGCAGATAATTTTCAAACACACTCTGGAGGACTCTAGAAGTACTTTCTGTCTCTTTGTACCACCTCTGGTTTTTATCAAGGGACCATCTTGTTAAAGTCTACTGTTTGTTTTCTACTCCTTTAGCCACCAAACCCATCTCGTCCCTCAGGAACAGTATTATCCTTGTTAACAAACCCATGCAGTGATGCCTTTGGCATGCAGTTCCGAACGGAAATGTCTTCCCTTCCACCCTCCACAGATTTCATGGGAAGAAAAAGAAGATTATGATGAAGGTAGCAAGACACAGGATGAAGAAATGATGTAAAGTAACTTCTCCAGACCTACCATTGGTGCTCCACGATGTCCAATGAGGGCTGGCTTTGGTCCAAGCGTCCCCATCTCTCTGATGCAAGGAGAGTACATCCCCAGAGGTATCAAGAAAAGAAAGAGAAGGATAGCCAGGTATGGACCAACAATTATCATCTGAACAACTGAAAGAATTTGAAGGAGGAAGGCTAGAGTTAATCCATGTGGTAACGTACGGGTTTGCCTTGCAGCTTGACTTTTAATACAACCCTCCAGCTAAGTAGCTGTTGGGCTTTGTCCCATCCCTTTTTCCATCCCGCCTTCCCCTAATTTTCACTTTCTCTCTAAACAATGCAACCCAGGGAAACAAACTGGTCAAAGCAAGGACGTGGGCTAAGTCAGGACTGTAGGTTTTGTGCTTTAATTACATCTCACTATGCCTTACAGCAAGTCATGGCCTTAATTTCTTTTTCTTGAGAGGTGGTGCAATGAAATATTCCCCATCTGTAGAAAAACAATCCTCAACAGAAGGATGCTATTTTTTTCCTTACTCAGATAAGAACAAGCAACATTTTGAAGTTTCATTCACAATGAAGAAGAGGAGGAACCTTTCTCCTTCAACTATGTTACATCCCCTTAAGGTGAATACTTCCTTGGTTCATTCAGATTGCTGTCAGTGACCTGTGTGTGACCTACAGAACCCTACAGACTCTGACTGCACGGGCATTGCACCTCAGAAACTTGCCAACTCATCACCTACGGTTTTCTCTGGAGTCTGTTGACACGTTGCCCAAGAGCCCCAGTGAGCCTGCACCTCAGGGACCAAAACAGTTCCTCTGAGAAATGAGCACCTATGCAGCAACATCTCTCTCTTGAACCACCACCCCTCTGCACGTTGTGCCAGTGGCTCTGAAGGAACTTGGGCTTACACCAAGCTGATGTCTTGAGCTGAGAGTCCATTAGGCATGGTGGACTGTAATGTCTAGGGTCCCAGCATATTCTCCCCCAACTCCCCAGCTGTAGTTCAATAAGAAAAATACTGGGCAGGAAAAAAAATGCTTTCACCAGCCCATTCTGTCTTTGCTTTTTATTACAAATCAACATCTGCAGATGGGTGTCATGTAGATAATTTTGGCTCTATGGAGAGACTAGGTCAGAGAAAAACAGCCAGTCCCAGAGCCAGGCTCTTCTGCAGTCGTGCCTGGCATCTGACCTTGTCCTTTATACTACTTGGTCACACTTCTTAGAGGTAGACAGAACTTGCCATGGGATAACACTAGGAACTGATCAAAAAGCTCTTTCCCCTATCTCAGCTGACTTCTCCTGAGATGTACCAGTCTGAAGTGGATTGACTGGACTGGAGATCCCTTCTGAGACAGTGAAGCTGAGCATAGCAAGCAAAAGTCAGCCAAGAGAGCTGCTGCTGGCTGCTTTCTCCCACAGAGGGCTGACCAAGTTTCCATGCATGACTGGGAAGGTGGGTACTTCTGCTAATCTCCTTCATCTCAAGGCAGGTCACTGCCTTGGTATAGGCCAAAACTGTGCAAGTGAGCATGCAAACCAGTAACGCATCTGGACTGCCACAGGATGGTGCACAGCCCGAGCCCCAGCCCCCCTAATTTCCCTGGAATACACAGAGGCTAAAAGTCACCTCCAGCTGGAGTGCGAGTGTGGGAGGCAAGGGCTCCTGCACGCCTGTTTTCCTGCACTGATATACGTCTTTTGTCATATAGGGAGCAGGAAGCAGAGCTACTGTACCTTTTTTATCTGCTCTGATGGCATGAAGAGCCACGGGCCAGGACAGGAGGACCATGATGGTTATTGCCCCTATGTGGAGATAGGGAGCTGTGATCTGGCAAGGAGAGAAAAGGATTTTAGTCAAAGGATGACGTGTGGAGACAGACGGAAACAAACCCCAACACAGCTACAGTCTTCCACCTGAATGGGCTCCTGCTGCAGATACCAGCAGTTCAACCTCTCTCCCTCACCTGTGTTGGATCCACCAAACACCTCTGGAGTCGGGGAAGAGATATGTTCCCCCAGTCAGGCCAGCTCCTTGGGCTGAGGAGTGCTCCCCACTGCAGTATGCAGCTCTTCTTTCTCCTAAGTCAGCTGAAGGGGACACGGCTGTCCTCATCCGTGAGGACACAATCGCCATTACTGCTATGCCGTAATTCATGAGCATCTTCCAGGCAGCAGACAGTTTAATCCAATCTAACCCAATCCAATCCCATCCAGGTAATAGTCATCTCCATACCACACTGCAGCTAAATCATTAAACTGATGCCAACAAGCCTGAGTGATAAAATACGGTATTTACACCTGTATGGAACTAACTATTGTGGTATAAGAAAAGTAGTTAATGTGGTACATGTCTGATCATGGACATCATCAGACTCATACACACCCTGCAGCATCTAGTTTCACATATCATCAATATATTCCAGAAAAATAATTCATTTTCATTTATTTCAAAGCATTCAATTCACTTGCATTAAGGTTAATTGCATTTTTTCTCTTTTTTTTTTACTTTTAACTCAACGTGTAGGTATTTTTCTTGATTTACCAACACAAAACAATATATTTATTTAAGGCTTATGCTATATTAGATAATACTTATTGCTGGGCAGATAAAGTAATTTGACTTCATTTCTTTGGTCCTAAAGATTAAAGAAGATTAGAAGCTAAGAATCACTTCTGTTCTAATCACAAATGCATGAGCAGAGCTGAAAACAAAGCAGAAATAGTTTGACACTGAATGGATGCTCTTCACTCAAGTGAGGTTGATATGACACACCTTTCATAAAACTAGGGAAATCTGTCTAAGAAACCACTCAATCATTTTCTCATGCTTGTCAGAGCCCCGTGGTTTCTGTTCCAGCTAGAACCGAGAGTTATTAAGATATGTGCTAGGAAAAAAATCTATTCAGATGCAAGCCTTTCCTACTGCTTAGTCCATGCCTGAGTCTCTAAGCTGGAAGGGTTGAAGAAAGCAGCAGTCACGGAGAGATGTTACTGCCTGTGATACTATCTGCCCTGGACACTTAATATCAACATCTTTCGATTAGAAGCAGGATTCAGCTGCGTAAACAGAAGTGCCATCTGAGATGTCCAGGATATTTGAGATAGCTTTGCAGGGCTAATGGACATGACACAGGATCTACAAGAGACTCATGTCCTTTGGGAACAGCAGCAGGAGGCCATGTGAAGCATCTCAAAGGGCATGAACACCTAAAATAAACACCACCTGTGGGGAACCCAAAGGCTCTTGTGTCTCCTTCTCCTCATCCACCTTCCCTGGAGTCTGTAAGGGGGAGCAGAAGCTGATGGTTTCTCATTACCTTTGCCAGCGCATAGCCCAACGGTTACCAGACTTTGTAGAGCAGTAATGTGCTATTAGTCACACCCTACAAACACCACATCTCAAAGAGAGACTTCCATAACTCTGAAGCTACCAATTGATTCCTCTTCCCATCCACACGCATTGCTCTCCCAATGTTCACAAGCAGGAAGCCACATGGGGGAGAGGTGATATGCCCAAATAACACCTGCAAGGCAGCTATGTAGTCAAAGGCTTACATACTTCTTCCTTCCCAATACATGTGGGGACCTGGATGCTCAGACACTAAACAGCGCTGGGCAGCTCTAGTCTCCATCTTCAGATCTGCTGAGAGTTGAGGAGGCCAGCAGACCATGCACTCTGACCTCCTGCGTAGAAACATAGAATTGTTTAGGTTGGAAAAGACCCTCAAGATCATCAAGTCCAACCATTAACCTAATCAAGCCCACCCCTAAACCATGTCCCTAAGCACCACATCTACACGTCTTTTAAATACCTCCAGGGATGGTGACTCCACCGCCTCTCTGGGCAGCCTGTTCCAATGCTCGATAACACTTGCAGTGAAGAAATTTTTCCTAATATCCAGTCTAAACCTCCCCTGGTGCAACCTGAGGCCATTTCCTCTCATCCTATCATTTGTTACTTGGGAAAAGAGACCGACCCCCACCTCGCTACAACGTCCTTTCAGGTAGCTGTAGAGAGCGAGAAGGTCTCCCCTCAGCCTCCTCTTCTCCAAACTAAACAACCCCAGTTCCCTCAGCCGCTCCTCATAAGACTTGTTTTCTAGACCCTTCACCAGCCTCGTTGCCCTTCTCTGGACACGCTCCAGCACCTCAATGTCTTTCTTGTAGTGAGGGGCCCAAACCTGACCCCAGTATCCCACAGGTTGTTCCGCCTGACACCAGCGTTCCCCACCTGTTCCCCAAAAGCTCAGTGCTGTCCTGCCCTCAGGAGATGAAGCTCTTCTGAGTCACAGAAGACTGAAATTGTGCTAATGCTAAAGCTGCTAAACTGGCAAGAGCTGATTAGGGAGAAAGTTCTTGCTCCAGCAACCCTGCCAGCCAAAGGGGTGTGATTTACCTGCCCTGGGCACTGGGAAATTAACAGTACACCTACAACATTTTTGCCAAAAAAAAATTATGTGAATTCCCAAACCGAGACATGTTACACCAGATAGCTTGAAACTCAACCTCAGGTCTTGGCTTCCTTTCTCCCAACAGGAAACATTAAGTCATAATAAGTCAAAACCACGTACCCTGCCAGGCAAACCCGTGTGAAAAACACCATATGGAATATTTTCTACCAATTACCACAAAATACTTCTATAAACAAGTTGTTCTTTCAAACAGACCTCCCAGCCCCTCTTACCTGGAACGACAGGCGGACAGTTTTCCATTGATCTCCCCAGAGTACCGATAATATGAAGAGGGCTGTGATAGAGAAGCCCAGGACAAGAAAAGTCCCAATCTGGAGAGGCAAAGAAGACATAAATCAGCTTCAGCCTTTCTGCACGGGGTGTGCCATCCGTTTGACTCGCAGGCTTGTTTAAGCAGCTTGGACTTGATAAGTTTGGGATGCATGAGCTTGACCATGCCAGTGCAGAGACAGAGAGATGCAATGGGACTAAAACCAGACCAACAATGCTATCGATTGGCTTTTCTGTACGGCAAGACTGATCTTAAGAGTTGGGTACCCAATTAAGTGAGCCCTCAAGGCTCCTTCTATAATCATTGGAGAAAGAGAGGAGTTTCAAGAGGTGATCCATTCCCACCTGCTTTATGATGGGAGATGCCTCTCTCTCTCTCTCTCTCTCTGTTGATGTAGATGGAACCTAGATGATCAGCTTACATTAAATCCCTAACCTGCAGATGGCTACATTCCAAAGTGATTAATTCCACCCAAAAGAGACATCAACACGGCTTCCTTATGCTGTGAGCTGCTTTGCAACAGGCTTCAGCAACAGCAAACACTCCCATAATTAAGACATGAGAATTCACTTTTTAACCAAAAAAGAAGTGAGGAGGTAGCTCAGTCTATTCTGTGGCTTCTTGCACAGTCTGGTACCAGCACAGCTGTGATGGCAGGCTCTTCTTGGTACATTATCTCTCTGCTGAGAACTAAGTACAAGTAGAAATTGGACTAAGGCCCTAACCATTCTTCAGGGGGATCCTACAGATCAACACCTTAATAATCCGTCCCTAATCTCTCTCACCCAAGAATGCAGTCTCAATTTTTTTACAAATTGTTCTACACCTTTCTGGTTCTTCTGGAAGCCAGTTTTCAATAGCGAAGATGACTGTTTCTATTACTTAAATGACAAAACACAGGATCAAGTATCTGCATATTCAGCTATCCCCTTCCACTGCAAGATTTGCAATCACATTGTGTTCTCCCCTAAACTGCACGCCTAGAGGCTTGTTTTTGAAATGCCTTACATAACCTCAAGAATTTCTTACAGAGGGTGATTCTATTGCATCATTTTGCAGCAACAGCTCTCTGAGAATTTGTTTCTGCACCGTCAAACTCCAGGTGGCATTTCCCAAACCACCCAAAGACCAAAAGGCATAAAGCACTGAGATGCCTTGGAAAATTCTCTTCTGCAGAGATAGCAGCCACTTTTTTCACTGCTGCTGAAGCCTGCCACAGAAAATCACACTGTGCTTCTCATGGAAACCTTGCTTTTGTCTTCATGTTACCACAGGTAGATGTGTCAAATATAGACATCTTCACCAGAATGAGTCACCACAAGCTCCTTTTGGAGTCAGTGGGGGAAAAAGGTACTTTAGGTGTGATTCATCTCATCTTAATTTAGATGTCTATGACCAGCTGGATTAATTGCATCCTCAGAGGATTCATTTCCCTCCACTGACTGAAAGGGAGTTTAGGTGATCAGCTCAGGTGGAGATACCATTCTTATGGGTATCTAAAGTCTCCTAAGATTAACCTCTTCCCTCTCTTCCTTCTCTCCTGTAATCTAAGATGTTTTTCATGCACAGAAACACAGACTCAATTGGTTTAAAGCATGGATTAGAGTTACCAGAAAGCCCTGACTCTCCCCACCTTGTGACTCCAGTGCAGGTACAGCTGCTGACCTTCTGCAAGCAAACACATCGCTAGGACCTGGGAAATCAAGAAGAGATTGTTTGCATCCTGGTAGAAGATGGTGAAGTGTGGTCAGTGAGATACTTCTGGAATTATTTTTGCATTGGGAAGTCACTTTACACTAGGTCTTCCTGCACAACGTCAAGGCTGTTAGCAGGACAGGTGTATGGAGAGAAGTGTTTATGGCTATGGTAAAAATGCTTCTGAAATAGCCAAGCACATATCAAGGCTGCCCTGCAGGATCAAAGCCCTTTCAGGGGTAACAAATAATTGGGCACTTTGGTGTACACACTTTTAATGACTTTTCTTTATGAGTACAAATTCTGAAAGAGAAATGATGGCCGGGATCAGCTGGTACGGTATGAACCAATACAGCACTAACCTTGCCTATTTTCTGTGCATTTGTTGTGATAAGAGGCACATCAACCATGGGAGAGAGGTCAGGGACTAAAAAATGCTTCCAAAGCACCACAAAAATACAGAGCAGATAGCAAAGGAGACAATGCTTCCACAGTAATCCCAGGAAATGCAAGAGATAGGCACATCTCAGAACAGGGAAAACTGCCTTGGAGATTAAAAGACTCTAGTTCTTGGTGGCTGGCACGTTCCTCCCCTCTGATGGCAAATTGGAGCCCTTGGGGAGGGTGCTGTGAGGCATGGCACAAACCCCAGCCAGGGCAGGGGACAACCCGAGAAGCCTTGAACACCAGGAAGCAAAGGATGAGGAAAGCCAGTCCACGGCTCTGACGGAGAGTTTCTTCAAGTTATCCCAGACCTAAGCAACCGATGAACCTGGTGATGAATTTCACCAGGAGAAGTACCTTGCTGCCATGAAAACGCACAGGTCTATGCTCAGGAATCTGAGTACCTGGGGCAAGCTTCCCTACCACTGTAAGGGACAGTTTGGGGACCAGTATCGACAGATATCAGGGTTTAAAGAAAAGTACCTGTTAGTAGACATCAGTGCTCCACTGAGAAGGATCATTTATGATCCAGGTCCCTCCAGACTGTGACACAGTGGGATTGTGTGAAAGCAGGACATACAGATTTAGGGGAAGGGTCTCTGCTCTCCCAAAACACAACCACAAAGGAACGTAAGCTGTTTCCCATCCAGCTACAAACACACCCTCTTTCCAGGATCATGCTGATTTGAAGCAAGATATAAGCTCAGTGGAGAATACAGATCAGCTTTTAAGTGCTTCTTGACATGTCAGCCTCCTTTAATCCAATCCTACACCCAGTACATGGTGAGTAACCGTGAGAGCAGTTCAGAGAAAATTTAATTACTGCTGAAGATCTTAAGCCAGATTTTATATTTAAATAAGCCATTTTGAAAAAAAAAGAAGAAAAAAAGACAGTTTCAAAATTGCCCCTTTTCTGCAAGCAATGTTACAAAGACCTGGTCCTTGCCTAAGGTACAGCCAAACACTTATTTCACAGGCCGGGCTCAACAGGACTCTCCCCTGCTACCGCAGTGTAACTTTTGTACGAATGATGCACCACACCTGGGAATGCCATCGGAGGGTTAGCTCATTTTTATAGATGGAAACAACATCTCATTATCAGCTTGCAAGAAGAACAATCCCCAGGTTTCATCCTCAGTGGGTGAAGAAGGAACTCTTGCAGTTGCACCGCTGGTCACTGTAGGAGAACACATCTTGATGGACCAGTGAGCTGATGTGATGTGGACAAGGTTTATCCTCTGGCACAGTCAGCTTGAGTTTTCTTTGCTTTCTGTGTACCCCTGAAGCTTAACATCTCAAGCCGCAATAACCTAGCTTCATCCTGCTCCTCAAAAGCTGCTTCAGGACCTGTCCAATATGCTCATCCATGGAGAGCAGCTGCCTTTAGCAGTGTCCCACAGGCTTGCACCTAGAGCAGGACTTCCTCAGGCAAAGGGACAACCACCACCAGCAGGTCTGGCTCTTCCAAACTGCTTCCGTACATATCCTGGGATTGTCTAATACAAGTACACAAACATGTGGGTTTAGGTGACCGATATGTGCCTGACTTACTGCTGAGGCTAGAGCCAAGATCCCTCTTGCCAGCCCTATCATCACCCTGAATCTTACAGCCTCCAACACTTGCATTCTTCTTTTCTTTAGTACGAGGTGTGGAAGTGTCTCCCCTCCACCATCTACCCGCAAAGTGGTAATTAAGTGATGCTTTCCAGTGGCAAGAGAGATGGATTCACTGCAGAGGGGATTGCACCTCTGTCTCCCTCTTTTTGAGAGGACTCAAAAAGAGCACTAACCATAAGGTTATGCTGCAAAAGGATGGACAACAGACCCTTAATCCCACTCTGCTTCAGCATGTGAATGACCTTGTGCTGATTTCAGTACTGCTGGTGAGGCTTAGGCAGGCTCTGAACCTACTACCACAAGGACGTGGAGGCAGGCACTTAAACACTCAGCTCACCTAAAACATATGCTCACTTGATGTTCACAACAGCAGAATTCAGGTCCCTACATTCACTTTCTGGCAAAAATGCAGCAACTCAGAACTTCTCTGGTACCCTAAGAAGGGATGGAGGGTTGAGATCACTTTTTGAACTTCAGTCCCAATGTACTATTTTGAGTTCTTTCTTAGCCTACAAATGCAGAGGCCACAACACACTTGAACCTCTTTACATTGTACAGTCATGAGTCACCTCCTCAAAACCCTTGGAACAAACATGGTTGAACTGCAGAGAGGAAAATATTATGTTGGTGTTTAAACCTGAACAAGAAAAGTTTTTTCTTCTCCACTGAGCATGAACTGTTCTGCAATTAGACCCCTCAGCTTAACCATTTAGCTCTAATGGGGATGAGAAAATTGTCTTGCAGAGTGATAACAACTGAATTAATTGAAAGTGATTGTCTGAAAAAATTACAATGATGCATGAGGACGGAGAGCATCTTTGCGCAGACAGCAAGTGCTTTGTTGTGCAGCGTTTTGTTCAGCTGCTAGTGGCCCGTGGGCAGAAGAGTGTTTGCTTCAGTGGTTCACAATAAGGTCATGGAAGCAGGCTTGCAGGCTCCAGTTGGGTGCCATCATTAAAGAAGAGGGTATGGCGCTCACAAACAAAACCAGACCAGCCACCGGTTGCTATAAAACCTCTCTGCTCCAACAAGGGCATCAGTGTGCTCAGTTTTCTGATGTGATGGGCTGCTGATGCAAAACATCACAAGAAATCATTGCCTGGGTGAAGGTCTCCTGTTCTTCCTGCAACACGTGCGGGGATGGTCTCCATCCAACACTGTTCAACCAGAATATGGGATGTAATGCATCGTGAGGGCAACCTATTTGGCCATCAGTTGTCTGAAATGTATTAGAGCAACTCAGCTAGCTTATAGTACTCACAACGATAGATTTATTTAGCTGTGTTGCACTCATTAGCCTGTGAGACTGTTAGTGTTTTGCTGGGTGGTTCATCAAAGGCTACAGTGAAAGGCCAGACACTGTGACAGGGAAGTTCTGCAAACAGCAATGGAGGGGTGATTCCTGGCACAGTCATTCTCTGAAAGGACCCCTACTGGGATGAGCATGGCCAAGCCACAGTTGTCATCACAAGACCTTGCTTGCAGGTGTGTGACCATCGTATGACCCTGCATGCTTTAAGATACTGGGAGCATGAATGGTGGTGTTGATTACTTTCCTTGCTCCCCTTTCCTTCAAGACCTACTCCTATTTAGGTAACAGCTCTGATGGTGTGGGGCTTCATGCCTCCCAACGCCCACTGCTCAAAACAGATGCGTGCAGCAAGCTTGCCAAATGAGACACGATGACATGGTGATGCAATCAAGCAGGACAAGTGCCCTTAGAAATACCCAATAGCTTTGGGTGGGTTGCCTAACAGCTTCATGAAAGCAAGGAGCAAATGGACCCTCACTGCAGGGGCTGTCCCCAGAGCAGAGGAACCTCTGAAGTGTTTCTCTTGTTGGACTTGTCTAATAGCATCCAAACTCCTCGTATGCTTTCAGGTTTATCTGTTTCACCCTCCTGAGCAAGTGCTGTTAGCCGCATTAGATAGAACTGAGAAGCTAAGAGGAGGACGATGTGTCTACACAACGAAGAGTGGGACCAAGACTGAACTGAACCATGTAGGACACCAATTTTGCCTCATATTTTCCATCTACCTTTCTGGCTTCACTTTGCCCACCACCTGCCCTGATAGCTTGCAGCCATCACATCTGTGCTGCCAAAGACATGAAACTCCTCTAAGTAAGTCCACTGTTTGGACATTGGCTGATGTTTGGAGCCAGACAGAGCATGACGGAGCTGACACACCAGCCCCAGGAGTATTCAGGCTCCTCAAGCTCAGGAAATGATGTAAAGTCCGTTTCTAGCATGTGCTATGATGGGTTAGTCTGATCCTGATGTTGACTCCAGATCCACAGCCTGCTGAGGTACGATCTCAAAGGTGTCCATGTCACGTAGGCATCTCTGGCAAAGCTCTGAGTTGCCCGAAGTTGCATTGTAACCGCCAAACCACCCACGCTGTCCCATGGCCGCTGGGAAAGCCAGGTAGGCTTTGCCGAATAATAGACGTTGAGTCCTAGAGCCACCAGGGTGTCACAAAATTCTTGTAATTAAATACTGTTCTTTGTCCTACTCAGAGCTCAGTTAGTCCACAGCATTTATGATGCTACTGATCACTGTGGGCATGCCCAAGCAGCTGTCCTATTTATCACTTTGGTATTTTATTGGTAGCACTAGAATAAAATCATTATTTATTTGTACTTCAGCAGGGACAAAGGACCCCAGAAACCCATTTTGTTAGGCACTGTATGAACAAAGTGAAAAGAGATTCCCTGCCATGAGCAATTTACAGACTGACTATATGATGACACATCAGGGAATGGGTAAGAACAGCAGGAACTGATGATAAAAGCTGGTTGTCTTGGTCACAGAGGTGAGTCAAAGCCATAACCTCATCCTCAGCACCTGGCATTTCAAAATGAAAGTTGGAGCAGGCACGAGACTGAACGTGGACTTCAGTCCCTGGAGTTAAGGGGATTCCTTAGCTATAGCTCTGGATGCAGAGGGTGGAAGCACAGATGCAGATCTGTCTTTATTTGGGGGGTCTCTATGAGAGAAAGGACAGGGAAAAAGGATGACTAGGTAGAAATGTTAGGAAACACTTGCTTTTGGTATGCTACCAGTAACCAAAGCAGACAGCAGATCAGAAGCCTAGAGAAAATTTCACGGGATTTGGAAAAGTGAAGATTTCAGGAACATTACCTCTTTGGGCATAAACTTCAGGAGCATTTTGTGACCACGTCTGCAGTCTCTACCTGGAGATAAACCCTCCAGCAAAGCAGACAGAGTCAAGGCAGCTTCAGTGACAATGTTCCCCTTCTAATGAGCACTTTTATTTAGGATTAGAGGAATAACTCAGTTTTGACGACATATCACCACTGCTACGTAACTCGGAGCCCCACACTTCCCTGCTGTCAAAGCAACGATCTTTAGGTTCCCCTAAAGATTCCAGCCACTGCTGGCTCAGCATTCCTTGGATTCAAGGAGAGACTGGACACATTTATCGAAGGGAAATGATCGAGAGAAATCACAGAAACTACATCTGGCTCAAAGACCCCCAAGCTGAAATTGGTCATCTGCAGGTGGACATGGGGAGAAAGTACCATAAACATTCGTTGTGTTCCCAACCTTCCCCAGGAATCCACTGTCTAAGGATCATATGCAGGGCCAGGCAGACCTTTGGTCTGACCCATTAAAGCCATCCCTATGTTTACTTTTTAGGACTGTAAGTCATGGTCAATTTACAAGGAGCATTACTTACCAATAACAGCGTGATGTACATGAACAAGATTGAAGCCACAATCAGGAGGACAAGAGACCAGAGAAACCAGAAGCCCAGGTTCCCATAGTTATACCTAAAAAGCAATAAAATATTATGATAATGTTTGTGTTTAGCACATGGACTGGAGGGGAACAACAGCCCTGTTCCTTGGAATTTTGACATTTTCAAAGCAATAGAACAAAGATGGAGGGAGGAATAACCCACCCTGTAACATGCAAAAGTGGTTAAGAGCCTCCTTCCCCAAATCCATGATGGCATTAGCCACCAGACTAATACCCCAATGTGCTGGGGTGGTAAAATACAGGACCAAATGGATGGCCTTGCTCCAGAGAGCTCCTAGTCTGACTGTAAGGCACAGCACCTTGCTGCAGAAAAGGCAGCCTGGGGAAACAGTTAGATGACATGACTCAGGCCAACAGCCTTGTCTGCCTGCGGTTGTGTAGGGCACCGCAGCAAAAAGGGGATTTGAGTCAGGTTTTGAAGGAGAAAACACCAGAAAGTTGGAGGAGCTGCAGAGGGATTGCCCAAGGAGAGAGAGAGGGAAGCTTTACTTTTTACCCAAAGGCTCAATAAGGATGAATAATATTATTACACCTTTCCTCACCATAATATCTGAGCTGTTTTAATTTAATTTTAGGGGCCAGATTTGCATAACTGTTACCTATGTACTGCAGAAGGAAAGGATTTGCATAAATCCCTGCCAGTTATTTCTTACTTTCAAGCCTGGGAACATGCAATTCTGTTTGCAGTAAGATAGCTGGTGCAATGCCTCTGATGCCAGCCACCGCATTTCGTCAGAGGCAACGGGGCAGGGAAAAGACTCAGAGAAGGAAGGAGAAGAGCTATTTAGTCCCCTTCACTCACAATTTTTGTGAGGATGATTCTCACCTTTCTCCCAAATTCACACTTACACCTGAAAATTGTAGCCAAGCAAAGTGCAGAGCCTCAGCACCTCTGAAGTCACTGAACATTCAGTTTGGGTGCTGCAACCAAGAGTTGAAGGAGCCAAATCTTTGGCTTATGGCTAAAGTGCCTTGCTGCAGGACAGCTGCTGGGGAGGGTGCTCATCTCTTCCCAGCCACCCTGGGGACCTGCCTGAGGAGTGGGAGAGGAGAAAATGATGGTACTTACCAGTCAAAGTTATTGTAGTCATTTTTCGCTTCACCCCACATGTACAGGAAGACCAGAGAAAAGCAGAAAGCTCCAACAAGCAATGGGAAAAACACGCATTCCCACTGGAGAAGGAGAGGAAGGACAAGTGGTCAGAGCTTTATCTACCCCAAAGCAATCAGAGCAAATGGCAGATACTTTTCGGCTGTCCATAAAACACGTGGCTTGGTGCTGGACATCCAGAAGCAGAGATGGAGATGACTTCCCCCCCGTCCTCTGTGACCAGCAGGGTGGCCTCAAAAGCGTACTCTGCAGTATTTATTTTCAGCAAAAACAGATCTCATGATGTCACAAATGAACAGGATTTTAACCACCTCGTGTGAGAGGGAATTGCACTATGCAGCAGCCCTCTTTACAATTTTTACTGCACACCCAGCCCAAATTTTCCTTCTTTAATTTGATCCTATGGCTTTGAGATGTTTCACTGGCCTGGAGGGTTTGGTGCAAGGTCCTTTTCTGCCACCACACATTTGTTAACTGCGTGGTGGCACAGACAAACTGAGCCTGCCACGGAAACACAGCAATACATCAATAGCTTAGAGCCAAAGTCTAACAACCCAACAGATCTCAGCAGGCTCTAAATGACGTTGGGCAGGGATGCCTTTGGCCCACAACATCACCCACTTGTCAGCTTGGACCAACCTATCCCTACACAGAAATCAATGTCTGTGCTGATTTTGAGCTAATTTACCGTCTTGCAGCAGCATTTCCCAGGCTCGATCCTTCTGCGCTGGTACCGCTTCCACCGGCAGCTGTAGAAACCAGCCAGGCAGGAGATGAAGGGCTGATGCTCATACCTCTGTAGCAAGCGCCGACGTACCACCTTCAGCTTCCCAAACTTGTTCCTCTTGAGGCTGGTGGAACTGGCCTCCATCTGAGTGGCTTTATCTCATCTTCCTCCTGAAACAAGACCACAAGTTTTATGGGGAGACTAACCCTCCTTTCCTTTTGGGTAAGCTTTTCATATCAGAAAAAAGGAAGTTTTCTCAAGAGGACGGTGACATCAGCAGGAAAGGTTGCTGAGGACACCCCACCTAATTTTATATACCCAAGTAAGTGAGATGTGTAACAGAAAAGCATGGTCATTGCAAGTCCCCTCAGCAGCCAGTGGAGCTCCTGGTTGTAACTTAGGTGCTCTGAATCACCTCTGAGGGAACCTCTACCTCCTTTTGACTATACAGGGAGCTCTGGGAAATGAAATCACTAACCTAAGCACTCTGTGCAGATTCTCAGATTACGTGAGATGAACCTGAGCCTAGGCTTAGCCATGGGAATTAATTCAACATCACTGTGACCTGTCTGCAACCTGCTACCAATTTAACTAGCTCTTGTAGGAGAGGGACTAAAACTCCCCAGGTACACAGGTCTTTTGTCCTGGCAAAACTGCAGCACTGCAGAGACCGATGCCTTAAGAAAAAATTATTTCCTGACTGAAATAGCTTTACTTGGCACAGTTTTTCAAGGGTAGAAAGAGTAGCTGTAAAGATGCACACATGGGAGATCTGTTCATAATCAAGATTTTAAACAAAGAACTTGGTGGTAAATTGCAACCAATGTAGTTAACAGAGAAGCAAAATAGCGCAGGGGTTTGTGCCAGCAAAGAGCAGTTCACCCAGCAGGGCACTATCAAGACCGCAAGGAAAGATTTAGAAAAAAAAGTCTTGCGTTGGCATACAAAGAAGCACCATTATCCAGCACTTCTTTAGAGTACAGAGATAGCCAGAGATGTTTTTCTGTTGCTTTAAAAAGTGCCATGTCCAAATCCAGGCATGTCTGCTGCAGATTCCCAGCCTAGAACTCCAATTTCCCTGATCTATCTGATGCAATGAGTCATTTAAGAACAAGAGTGAACAATTTGCTGCACTATACACGTGGATGAAATGCACACATAAATTCTTTGCAAAATAACTCAGAGCCCAGTGTGCCTTTGCAGAAATCAGTGGATAAATCCTTGCAAACTGACATTTCCGAAAAACTGATCAATTTGCAGAAGGCACAAATAAAACAGAGACACAAGACACACATTAAAACTGAAATGACGCATCCCTGGCACCCTTTCCAAATGCCCCGGCCTATTGGCAGCTGGGGTGCAAGGAGAGAGGATAGAAATGAAACAAAAAGGGGTTCAGTTTGGATTACTACTAACTGAGCAGTGCTCAAGCTTGCCATTCCCTGAATGCTTTCTTGAGACAGACGTGTCTGCCCATCCAGGACAGTCACAGGGAATCACACACTCTTGGATGTGGTGGGGTCAAGCCATCCCTAGAAGCTCAGCGGTATCGGATCTGGGCACCAGTAGGTCACCCCATAGTAAAAAATTGATGCCAATCTCATGTGGCAAGATGGTGATCCTGCTCTTGAATTACCCAGAGCACAGACGGGGGGGGTGGGCGTTATGCCACCGGCGAGTGGTGCAGATGACAGCTGATCCTGCTGTCTTCATCAGCCATCCTCAAGGACGCCTGGCATAAACCCAGCAATTACCAAGTTACCCCAGCCACATCTTTTGAATATATTTGAACCTTGAGAGCTCTTACCAGCAGGGTGTCATGTGCCATGGGGTTGCAGTATTTGTTACCTCCTACGAGGATCCCTAAAGCATGAGTTTCCCTATCACTGAACCACAGCATCAGTTCTTCCCCAGCCCTCCTCCTTCAGCAATAGGAATTCAAGACACTGGATCAAAACCTGCAGTTTTGCTGGCAGAGGCCTTGAGGTTTGTTACTCCCATTCCTGGTGGGGGCACGAGGCTCACACACCAGTATTTACCTATAAGCACATAGGATTTGACAGGAAAACAGAGATAACAGTGACCTCGAAATACTGTTCACTCCATCTGTCCAGCTACAGCAGCATGTCAGGTGTTAAATATAGGTGGTAGTCTACCCCTCATAAATATTGCCAGTGATGGAGACCCCACCAGCTCCCAAGACAGGCTAATCCAGTCCTAACTAGTTTTAACTTTAAAAGGGTTTTGGAGGATTTTTTTTCCCAAAGTCTAGTCTCCTGTGGTACAGTTTAAGCCCACTACTTCATGCCCTGTTCATGGATATAAAGAACAGTTTAAACTCTTCCTCTGTTACATATTTCACAACTGTTTGGATGTCTTCCCCCAAGACCTCTCTAGACGGAACAACCCCCACTTTTCTAGTCTTTCCTAGTAGTTCATGTTTTCTCCACCTTAGAGCACCCTTGTATGGATTCTCCTTGCATTTCCCATGTTTTTCGGCGTGTGGTAGCCATAACAGGACATGGTGAACAACCCACAGCCCCTCCAGGGCAGACCTGTGTGCCCATAGCTACTCAACACTGGCAGCATCCAGTTTCTCTCATGTATCAAACACATCATCTGGCCTCGGTCATCTGAATGCTTAAATAATTCACCCTGAACTCAGCCCCAGTGGCAAGGGAAAGGTGTTTTCAGCTTTATGCACCAGAGCACTTAAGAACATCTCTATAATTAAGAATTTAACAAACTCCTGCCTTAATCTTCCCACGTAAGTGATCTCTCCAAGCCCAGGGGTTGTTGGGGAAGGGACCCTTAATCGCAGTGGAGGCTGGGAAGGGAGGAGGAAAGGAACACAGCCTCCTTTCCACAACCACCTCCATCAATCCCTAGCCCTCCCAAAAACATCAGGCTGGCCAAAGAAGAACAAAAACCTTTGTGTCTCACATCCCCTCAGTCCCCATTGACCCTGTTGCCCAAGATGTTTAGCAGTACCACTACAGCAATAACACCTTTCAGTGTCAAGAGATTCAAAGAGCTGTGCCCGGGCACCTCAAACAAGGTCCTCAGGGCATGGTGGCAGCCAGCCCTGGCCAAATTTTGGGAAGCAGCGCTTACGAGACTTTAGTTGAGGCATCTGAGTTTGCAAATTCTGTGCCCAGGAAAACAATTCTTTGGAGCTGTTTATAAGAAGCAGCCCACCACTCTCTCCCATCCTTTGCCAGTGTATTGGGTTTGCCTGGCAAGGTTTTGGTAGTGGTGGGGCTACAGGGGTGGCTTCTGTGAGAAGCTGCTAGAAGCCTCCCCCACGTCTGACAGACCCAATGCCAGCCGGCTCCAAGACAGACCCACCGCTGGCCAAGGCTGAGCCCATCAGCGACGGTGGGAGCGCCTCTGGGATAACACAGTTAAGAAGTGGGAAAAAACCAGCCAGGGAGAGGAGTGAGAGTATGTGAGAGGAACAACTCTGCAGACACCAAGGTCAGGGAATAAGGAGGGGAGGAGGTGCTCCAGGCGCCGGAGCAGAGATTCCCCCGCAGCCCCTGGTGAAGACCATGGTGAGGCAGGCTGTGCCCCTGCAGCCCACGGAGGTCCATGGTGGAGCAGATATCCACCTGCAGCCCGTGGAGGACCCCACGCCGGAGCAGGTGGATGCCCGAAGAAGGCTGTGACCCTGTGGGAAGCCCACGCTGGAGCAGGCTCCTGGCAGGACCTGTGGACCCGTGGAGAGAGGAGCCCACGCTGGAGCGGGTTTGCTGGCAGGACTTGTGACCCCACGGGGGACCCACACTGGAGCAGTCTGTTCCTGAAGGACTGCACCCCGTGGAAGGGACCCACGCTGGAGCAGTTCGTGAAGAACTGTGCCTGTGGGAAGGACGCACGTGGGAGAAGTTCATGGAGGACTGTCTCCCATGGGAGGGACCCCATGCTGGAGCAGGGGAAGAGTCTGAGGAGTCCTCCCCCTGGGGAGGAAGGAGCAGCGGAAACGTGTGATGAACTGACCACAATCCCCACTCCCCGTCCCCCTGTGCTGCTCAGGGGGAGGAGGTAGAGAATAATCAGGAGTGAAGTTAAACCCAGGAAGAAGAGAGGGGTGGGGGAAGGTGTTTTAAGATTTAGTTTTTATTTTCTCATTACCTTACTCTGATTTGATTGGTAATAAATTGAATTAGTTTCCCCAAGTCAAGTCTCTTTTGCCTGTGACAGTAACTGCTGAGTGATCTCTCCCTGCCCTTATCTCGACCCACGAACCTCTCATTATATTTTCTCTCCCCTGTCCAGCTGAGGAGGGGAAGTGATAGAGCGGCTTTGGTGGGCACCTGGCGTCCAGCCACGGTCAAGCCACCACAGCCAGCGTCTGTTCTTACTAGGGGATGAGAACTACGGTGGCTGAAATCCTCCTCTGCTCAAAAGAGAAACGGCTATGCACAAAAGACCTTGCAGTCACCTGCCAGACCCATCCAGAAATAGAACCAGAGACTGACGGAGTCAATATACCTGTTATATCACATCTAGTGGGATCAGCAAGCTCTCATCCCAGAAAGTGGATGAAAATGGGGAAACCACTCTGCCAAGCCCCAGGTCATGACTTGACCCAGGACTGCTCCTGCTCCCTCTGAGCATATGGGACTCACATAGGAAAAAACGAATGGGACGCTTGGAACCGCTCTGCCCCACAGCGGTAGGGGACTGCTGGGTCTCCGCTGAGAAACAAAGCACAGGAGGTGCTTGAGACACCAGACGAAAGGCAATGCTCGTGTGTAGATGGAAATGAAAGAGTTGACAGGGATAAGGAAAACCAGAGATGACTGACCAAATATTTGGGCTACTTCTCTCTGAAGGCAGTGACACCTAAGAAGAGCTCATCTCCTTCTGCAGCTCTGTGGGATGCAAGTATCTGTGATGCATTTACACTGTGCTGTTGCTAGTTTCAGCAAACACTCCAGTGGCCCCTCCAGGAGAAGTCCAGGAGAAACCCCTCTCAGTGGTGACAAGTCCTGTGTGAGGATGAGGAAGGCAAAGGCAAACACAAGGGCAGCCAGAAAGTTCCTTCTCAGCTCAAAATGTACTCAGATCTCCAAGCACCCCTTTCTTCTCTTTAACTGTGTCCTTCCAGACAAGCATCACTCCTTCCCTTTTACCTCCACACCTTCTCCCAGGTTCAGGTGCACCTCCATATGCTCATATATTGTGTTTAATTTAATGCAAGCTCCCTCCTTACACCTCAGCTACTCTTCAGGTTCTCCACGACCCTCCGTCCCACAGTTTCCTCCTTGCTCACAAATTACCAGCCTGCTGTTACAGCTGCGATGAGGCATTCAGAAGCCATAAAAACATCTCTCCCAAGGTCTGGCTGAATCTGCCATGCCTCAGACCACATCAAACATTGAAACGTTTGAATTCACGAGCACCCGATCCTCACAAAGATAATATCCCAGTATCTGGACCCAGGAACCACCTAAGGGGCAAACAACACCGCAACATATGGAAGATGCAGAGGCCAAAAGGCAGGAGGTCTGCGTTAGGAGGTCTGCGTTAGGATTTGGAGCAGTTCACTCATTGCCAGGATGTAGCAAGAGGCCTTAGAGTGCTTGCATCTAGATTTGAAGCACAGTGCTCCTAAAATTTAGAGGTCATCTGCAATCCCTGCCCATCTCTACCTGACCACCTCTCCACCTGACCTACCAGGAAAAGGTAAACGGATAGAGGAGGGAAACAGCAGACTTGAATCCATTCACTGGGAAAGCCATGGGAGGAAAGAGCAAGCAGAAAAGTTGCATCAGTAGGAGAGCAAAGTTTAGGACTCCTTAGCAAGTGAGCCGTGAAAGCGGTAACATATGTTTTTCAGCTCCATAAACCCAAGAGACCTCAGGTCTTTCCCTTGCAAACAGAGACTTTATTTGCTCGCAGATAAGAGTCCCCGTAATCGCAGGCAGTTGGACAGGGCTGCTTGTTTCCCACTGCTTGACAGGGAGTGAGGAAAAGCATGAGAAATAGCCCCAGGGGGATGACGGAGGAAGGAGCAGGGGAGAAAAAGCAGGAAACGTTCAGCTGCACAGGCTGAATGCAGAAAGTACTGCAAGCAGAGCTTGCTTGAGAGGCCAGTGCAGAAGCAAGAGAGAGTGCCTTTGTCTTTTTTGGTGCTGTAAAGCTGGGGCATTCATCTTTCAATGGGTAAACAGGTACAGCAGCCAAATCTGGCATTGCCCTATAGCTTTTTCTTTGGACCTTTTAAGTCCATGCTTTCTCCCTTTCCTTTCTCCTGCATCTACCCAGCTTTCTCCAACACAATATCCTACAACATGCGGGCAGGTGGGCGCAGGGCTCTTTCCAGATATTACAAACACACTTCCCAGTCAGCTGCAGGTAGAGATTTAGAAAGAAAAATACATGGGTACCAGCAGCCAGATGAGGAACATGGAGATGCTTATTTTTCAGCACCTCAGCATGGTGAGCTTGCCCTGAGCATCTTGATGGCGTATGAAGCCTGATGCAGGCAGGAGATAGGGGTGATGAACACATGCCACCATGTCCAAGGGATTGGGAGAGAAAGTGAACCTCATGCTAGGCAGAAGAGGTGCCTTGAGCCTGAGCTGAGCCTCCCCGGCACCTGCAGCTCCCTTGTGCGGAGACTTCTGGTGCCATCCCACCATGCTCTGGGGCATCATTTCCTGCCCTTCCGCCTGGGAATATTCTACAGCATCGCACCAACAGATGCAAAGGAGTAAAATCAACCTCCTGGCAAACCTGCTGTTTGATCACCGTCACCACGAGCAGCACACAGACCTTGCCACCAGTCAGAAAAGCTCAGCAAAGAGCATCCCTTAAACCTGCATTTCTACCCTATGAAGTCTGCCCAAGGATCTGGATCACTTCCTAGGATCCCTTTTATTTCACCATCATCTGCCTTCAGTTTCTTTTCAGGGAATTAATGAGGTTTAACACAGGAAAGGAAAAAGGATCAAATAAAATAAAGCTAGTCATAATCTCTCTATGTTAGGGAATATACTCTATATCCCTTCCTTTCCCTGGCAGATTATAATTATAATTTATCACTAAGACTTTCAACAGTTTCTTTATAAGCCCTAATTACACCTTATGTCTGTGTGGGACCCCAGGGAGTACGTGCAGCCTAGCACAAACATGTGCAAAGTACGTCTCATGAATTCATTAGCTGTTGGCTTTGAGGTGGAAGATCACAGCCATTAGCACAAAGAAGCAATAGGGCTTAACACAAGAAATAATGAAAGAACGTGGAAGTAGAAGGGGT
The DNA here is from genome assembly GCA_013389945.1 of Fregata magnificens. Classification (NCBI taxonomy): domain Eukaryota; kingdom Metazoa; phylum Chordata; class Aves; order Suliformes; family Fregatidae; genus Fregata; species Fregata magnificens. The sequence continues at coordinate 151,154 of WAAD01000911.1, read as the reverse complement.
TAACAAGGAATAACTGCTCCTGTGACTGTAGGGACAATATTTCTCCATTTCATTTGTTGTAGTACACCTCCAACAGGCAATGACTGTGGTTTTCAAAGCTACGGGGAGGTTTCCACCAAGGTTAATGCCCTGTATTTTGTAATATGCCGCCACACTTTGAACAGACACAAATAATCAAGCCCATTTCTAACAAATTAACCTACAAATACAGCCAAAATCCTGTATCTGTTAGGACTGCACAGGGACTTATCCCTATAAGACAGGACTCTCTGCGCTACAGTCTAGAGGTCAGACACCCAGCAGGATCTGTGCTGGAAATGGGTGGTGTGGCTTGCTCAACAGTCAGTCCCTCATCTGTGGTCACATCCAAATGCTTGAAGGCAAGATCTTCTGAGGCAACCAATCGATTTTGTGGGGTCAGTTTGACAAGCGCTTGAGGAACCCCCATTGCTGGGGATGAGTGATATGGGTTTGGTAACCCTGCTGCCAGCCCCAAACTTCTACACATACCCCTGCATGGTGATGCAAGCCTCACTCCAGGGTGGGATCTATTCACCTTAAAACAAAACCAGACGTTGGCCATAAGAATTTAGAGTAGAAAAGGCACCTTAATCCCTGGCTTTATTCCAGAGTGACCATCACAGGAAATAAAGCTCCAAAGTTGAACCCCATTTTTGCACAGATCACTTTTTCCTCTCCCCCAGCCCTCCCCCAAAACTGTTCGGTGTCTCTCTACTCCTTCAAGCTACCTCTCTCAATGGTCTCTCATGTTTGGAGCATGTTTGTCCCAAATGTCCGGTCCCCAGAGGTCACTCATTATCCACAACCGCTTGCAGAAACCTCATTTAATCATAATCATCATCATTAGAAATTACAGCTGGTTTTTTTCATCTCCAAAGCATTCTATGGGCTACGTTAACAAATGTGTGCCCAGGAAATTATTGGCCAAGTCTCAGAGCATTTGCAATGGATTTTGTAGAAATGCTTTCAGCTTCGTGTGGACACAGGCAAGGGGAAATCACCGTCTTTGTAAAAGGGTTTCATGGAGCTACAATAGATTTTCCCTCTTGCCTACTAGGAGCAAAATGAGTGTTTTGAATAAAGCTGATGAATAGTAGCTTTCAAAAAAAAAAAAAAAAAAGGGAAGAAAAAGAAGGGGTGGAGAAAAAGAAGGGGTGGAGACAGACTTCACAAATGCCACTGCTTTGGCTGGACTCAAGCATATTCCCGTCCATTATTATTACTCAGAAACTTCCCGAAAGGGCTGGGTGGTTTCGGTTCTGCAGAGGTTTGTGCACCATCAGCACCCCTCTGTTGCAAGGAGCAAAGATGTGGGTCTGCCACAGATGGGGTCGATTTCGGCTAGGGAAGCTTTCCTTTGGGCGGGAACGGGAGATTATTCCCAGCACAGCTGTTCAGTGGGGTTTAGGTTTAAATTATTTTTGACTGAGAGCTTCCTTCTAGAGAGGTCCTCCCAGCCCACTCCGCTTTTCTTCTGGAAGGCCTTGCCCACCCCAACCCTCCTTGTAGAATGTTGCAAATCCCCCTCTTCCTTCTAGAAAGTCCCAACTGTCCTTCTAGAAACTTCCACTGCACCACTTGAGCAAAGGTGGCCACCTGCAGCCACCAGCCCAGCATACCTGGTGGCCATCAGGGTATGCCAGCCCTGGACCTCCACGGTCCCAAGCACTAAAGCTGCAGCCGCTCTATCATGGTGGGTCCAGGTGATGAGTGGGCAGGGGGCATGCCAGCCCTTGCTGCTCTGGGGAAAGGATGCTCCAGTCCCAAGGGCAGGAAAGGGTGACTTGTGTCCAGCCCAAGGTGCTCTCCTAGCCCCAGGTGGCAGCAATCGCTGATGGCTTTATTGGTGGTAATGGGGGAGAGGAGATTCTGGCTGACCATAGCAAAGAAGCCCCAAAATCCAGCATCAAATGCTGACCCAAACACAGCAGAATTTTGTACTTCCACGTCTGTTTTCCATATTTTCCATTGTACTAAAATGTGGATACGGCCCAGTTTGGCCATGGAAGGGCCTGAAAAACTCTGGTATATCAGAAATTAGCCTCAAAAGAGGTCAGGAACAGCGACCGTCCAGCTGTGACCACATGGAGACCTTCCACCACCCAGCCAGATATTGGTGCCAGCTGACAGCAGTGAGATGTCCATGTCTAGGTGTCATTTTGCTCACCCAAAGAGGGAACCAGGAGCATCGGTGAGCTCATACCTCCAGGTCAAGCCTGAAAATGGAGGTTTAGCATGACTAAATTGGGGTGAAACGCTGCTCCCCATACAGCAGCGTGGTCAACAGGAGAAGGGAAGAGTTTTGTCCTCACTGCACATGTGGCCGTGCAACATCACCAGCAGCGATGCGTGCAGCCATGCTCAGCTCAGCCCCGTGCAGCACATGGGGCACAGCCCCAGGTTTTGCCCCTGGGTGGGCTGCGGCTTTCTAAGAAGTTGCTCTTCCACCATTGAAAAGCCACCATGGGGAGGCAAAAAGTGCTTCCATGGCTCAAAGCCTGCTGGGGGGGAGGAGGAGGAGGAATAAATCCCTTGGGGGGAAAAAAAAAAAAAAGAGCTCAGAAAGGGGAGAAATATTTCTTTGAAGATAAATCCTACTTTGTGCAGTCCAGCATGCCCTGGCTTGGGTCCCTCTCTGCTCCTGTGAATGCCTAAGCGGCTCTTTGTGCCCTGCTGTTAAGGGGAGACAAGGAGATTGGGACGCAGCGTGGGGGACCCTCTCCGGCCCCACAGCCCAACCGAGGGCAGCACACCGCCGCGAGCATCGTCTCCAAGGGAAGACTTTGTCCGTCAGCCAAGAGGAGGGAAGAAAAGAGGTTTGCAGATCACATACCTCCGCCCAGCAGCTCTGCAGAGTGTTATTCAGCCCGGACAAAGGACGGGGGCCCTGGACGGCCAGCGCGCCGAAGCCCCCAGCGCTGGCCCTCCCCCAAGCTGTGGATGTTAAAGTTCAGACCTTGGAGCAAAACACCCCTGCAAGGAGGGGAGGAAAAGGGAGGAAAGGTTGCTTTCTGTGCCACCAGCCAGAGGTTTCTCTGTTTAGTTATCTACAGCATCCAAATGCATCAGGGCTGGCCCATTTTTGCACCATAAGAATGTGGTTCTGCTGTTCCCAGAGGAAAATCCTTTCTAGCTAATTAAACACTACCACATTTCTGCATAAGCCATCTCAGAAAACTTTTGAACCCACTTCAGAGCAAAAGGATAGTCTGACACACAAGATCCATACTCAGATCCCCTGACCTAACACCAACCTACGGACGCAGCGGGGCCGTCACCCAGAGCCTCAGTTTCCCATCGTAGGGTTATGCCAACAGTGCAACAAGAGCAGCAGCTGACGACTTAGAGCTTATTCGATTTCCACCCATCTGCTGGTGTGAGCCAATGGAGTCTGCTTAGCAAGGCAGGAAGATCAGTGGGTTTCATTGTGTGGGCTTCACCCCACGCAGACAACCCGTGGACAGAACCTTGATGGACTTCCTCAGGGCCCAGGACACCCAGCACAGTCAGCTCTGCTGGATCAGAGCCCAGCAGCACTCACATCCCAGCAGCCTGGAGGAAGGGAACAATTTATTTAGTTGCAGAGCTTGGGGCGGGTGTTTTCATTCCTCCCTTGGTCTCACTGGAAGAGCGGTTGGACTCCTCCTCTGTGTTTGAGCGGTCACCCTGAGCTCCTGGTACAGCCAGTGAAGACAAATGAGCACAACTCAACTCATCCAAGGGCAGACATCTAAATAGGTCAGATGAACTGCCCCACACATGTCCAGAGTGCCAGGGCACGAACCCAGCCCAAGATGAAGAGACTTTCGTCACTCAAACCCAGTGAGCCCAGTTCAGCTCTGCGAGCCTTCCAGCTCATGTTCAAGGAAGTTCTGCATCCTGAACTTCACAAGCTGCCTTGGTATGGGCACCAAAGCCCATGGCTACCTGGAAGACGCGCCCATAGAAAAGCTCAGACCAGGCAGACGTCAGCTACTGGGATGAGAACAGTGTTTACCAGGATCCGGGAGAGCCAGGCACTGCCAAGCACACGAAGGACCTTGCCCTGCTCAGTTTTTCCTTGCTCAGCTTAGCTCCTCCAGTGCTGGGAGCCAGCCCTGGGTGTCTGTGCCCGGGCCAAAGCACAAGAACTCTGCGGTTACAGCCGGCAGTGACAACATGCACCGTCTCGCTGCCAGAAGCCAGCAGGTGAGCCTCTAACATCCGATACAAGCTCTCCTGACACCAGCCCTGGTGGTACTTCCAGATGACAACATTTTCTGGATCTTTGTTAAAGCCCTTCTCACCTGTAAATCATGTTTCACTTCCTTCCAGCCCACCAAGTACCTCTTTCCAAACAGCAGTTTCCGCCACTTGCAACTCACCCCCAGGTCCACCGGGACAGAGGTGGACGGAGCCACATGTTGTCACCCAACCAGCAGCATGCAGAGCCCAAGGACACCCCAATGCCAGTGGGTTGTCTCTCCCTTGGCTGTGGGTCTATTCCTGCTGCCGTACAAAGGACAGACACAAAAATTCTCCATGCGGGGTTACACAAAGCAGTCATGGGGACCACGGATGGTCCCATGGGTAGGACCACACGGAAGACACCAACAGGCTTATTGACGGCAGTAGTTCTCAACCCTACAGTGCCTCATTCTCACAGAAGGGCCAAAAAATCATTCCCAAAACCAGCATTCACCACAAATTGCAGAGGAATATGGGACAGGCTCAGCTTGGTAGCAGGTTGCCAACTGGGAGCAGGGAGGGAAGGAAGAGGTCGCAGAGGTAAAGCACTAAGATGGGGGCTGGATAATCTGGGGGATGGAGAAGGTAAAAGGGTTGGTGTCATTCACCTGCAGTTCTTGCAAGAATTAGGTTTTGCACCACCAAAAATTCTTAAAAGCTTTGCAGGGAAAGAGAGCACTTAGGAGAGAGCCACCATGACCCCACAGAGGCTTTCTGACTGCTTTAAGGCATGAATCAATTAAAGCAATCACAGAGCAAAGGTTAATCAGCAGCAAGTACATCTTAAGAAATAGTAGTCTTTTAAAAAGCAATTGCTCTTGCCAATATTTCCCCCTTCCCCCCTTTTCTAAAGTGTCTTTTTTTTCTCCAACTCTGGAGACCTTCCAAAATAAGTTCAGTGATTAAGAGCAGCTGCTGAAAGGACTGGACTGAATCAGCGGTGGCAGCCAGGGCCGCAGGAGCAGAAAGGACTGGACCCGTTATTGTCACAGAGGCTCGGTGCTGTGCAAATGTCTCAGAGATTGAAAACCTTGCAGAGGCTTCCAGCCTAATTAGAGCAGATGGAGGCTGGATAAACAAGGAATTGCTCACAGTTGCATTGGAGAACAGAGGAAAGGAAGCGGGAGAGTAAGGAAGGGACTGACTCCAAAGCATTTCTACACAAGCAATGAGACTCCAGCCTGAGCATGCAGGCATACGGAGATGCTTCAAGCTGCTCCCATGCTGTGCCCTGCTTGCAGGTATGTTCTTCCTTCTTCTTGTGCCCAGCAGTGGACTTGACATCAAAACTGCCCCCATGGGCAGCAGCCACAACCTCATTCACACATGTACACATTCCCCTCACCCAAGCCTGCCCTATCTCCCTGCCTGCTGCTATTATAGTGCACCACCATCACGGTTAACTTCTTGCCCTTCTCACCTTTCCACACAAGTGTTGACTAAAGAAAAGAGCTGGCATACTGTGGTGGCCCTTGGGCCTTCCCTTGGCACCAGACCTGCAGAGGATGAGTCCCAGGACAGTGTTCCTCATCTATCTCTTGCTACAGCATCATGTGGACTCACATAGACTACAATGGCCCAACCACCAGAAAGGACCTGGGCCAGGAGCATGGAGAGTCCATCCTGACCCTGAGAGCAGGTCCTCATCGTGCTTAACACAGTGTCTTCCCTGGGGACACCACAAATACTTGCAAGTCAAACAATGACAGGAGAATAGGACCAGTATGAGACCAGGACATGGGCATGTTCAATCTGTTCAATCCCCTGAAGTATCACTCTTTGTTCCTCCCTCCTTTTTCCTGGAGAGGACAAGAAATGCAGCAGATGCCAATGTCCTGCTGGTTGGGAGAGTCACAGGGAACATGAGCCAAAGCCACCCTCCGTTTACTGGGATCTTATAAAATGCTAACCCCTCAGGCACCAAAAAGCAGCCAGCTGCGGCTCCTCCTTGAACACTGCTGGGAAAGCCGTGTCCAGCACATAAAGAACAGGATGGGGACAAGATGCTGAAGAAATGAGCACCTGCAGGCAGCTTGCTCAGCTCTCTCACACAAGGTGTCCGCAGATGGAGCAGAGGTTGCAATGCGAAGCCAAGCCCGTGCTGCCCTCAGGGCTCATGCTGCCGTGAAGGCATGGTCCAGGGTGCATCACAGGTCGTGTCTCCAAGCTGCTCTATCCACACCGTCTCCCTTTCTTTCCTTCCAGTAAGATCTGGAGCCCAAAGGAGTGGAGTTAGGTTTGGACCAAAGCCAGGCTATTGCTGCACGCATGCACAGCGTTGCAGTCTGCAGGGAGCAACCATCGCAGAGCTCCCTCCAGCCTGTCTCCCATGCAAAGCCACCAAGCTGGGACTTTGCCACTGGGCAGGATTTGCTCCACGCTGTGAGGAGGCAGGAGCACACGTCTCAGCTGATGGGTGATAACTTCTGAAGCACGACGAGAAAAGTTTGCCTGAAGGACTTCTGGGCTCTCACATGTCAAGAAAATGAGGAGCACATTGTCAAAGTGCCACAAACCTTAAAAAAAATGCTTTCTCTTATATTTTGGCTGATACTTTATCACACTAAGCACGACTGTACGATAACAACTTGCACAGAGGCACTTTGTAAGCTGCAGGTAGTCTCACAACAAGCTACCACCACCAAATTTAAAGAACTGCATTTTCATCACCAGAAATGACACATAAAGCTCAAATGACACCATTCAGTCACCTCCTTGGTCCAATGCCATGGCATAAGAAAATCACAGGACCGGTCCTGAAACCCAGCTTTGTATTTCACTGCAAAGTTTTCAAATTGCCCTGGAAATCTTGCACACCTTTTAAACATTTCAATAGCAAAGTTGGAAAGGAAGCAAGAGCTTTGGCTCCCTTCACACTCAGAACATTTTTTTAATTAAAATCCAGCTGGTCCCATGGTACATTACGCTGCTTTTTTTTTTTTTTTTTTTTGTTAAATGCAGCTTAAAAGCTTTGAGCAGCTGTAGGAAATTATTTCCTTTCTCTCTTGCCCTTCCACCTGGTATCACGTGCTGGAAGATAAGTCCTGAGAGACGCTAAACCATGAGATCAGGATTCCCAAAGAAAGTGCAGAAGTGAAGAGGAGGAGATGTACACCACGGGCTGGACCTCCAGCTAATCAAAGTTTGCCCTATCCAACCCAAAGTTGGTCTGGTGCCAGTCTCCAGGTTCATATCAGCTGAGCACCTGACCCTGAATTAAAATTCACTCTTACCTAGAGGTGAAAATTCCCCCGTTTCACTGCTAATTATGGTTATGCCTACAAATAATGTGGAAGTATTCAGACAACAACAGCAGACTAAAGCCAGGGCCAAATCCTGCTTTCAGCTGCGAACTGAGCTGCTCTACAAACAGTTGCCCATCAAAACTCCCGGGGTGACGTGCAGCGGTGGGGCAGATGTTGGACCAGAGGGTTGTTTCCAGCCTTTCCAACCAGGTCGTGATTATTTACAGCTGTTTCCAGATGTTATCCTTTCATGGGCTATTTGTTCCCAAGTCAGCCTCCCTGTTCACACGCTAGGCGAGCTCAGGGAAAGAAAGAGAGAGGCTCCTTTCTCCCTTTTACTATGGAAACAGCCCTTTATCCCAAGCATTGCAAATGCTCGGCCGCCGTTTCTCTCCCACCGCCGCCCTGGCTACAGCAACCCCACCAGCCACCCACCGCTCACGTCTCACCCCAGCTCCCATTTGTCCCCTCAACAGGTCACAGCCAACTCAACCGGCATGGACCCCAAGAGCAAAGCCAGACTGCTGAGCACCTTCTCCTCCCCAGCCAGCCATCGGAACCCCCCCTGCTTACAAATCACCCCCTTCACTCCCCTTTTGTTACTGGTTCTCCCCATTCTCTGGCTCTTCGGGCTTTGTTTCTCACTGCAGTCCAGGCAGGAGCAGGGTCAATCACCCGCTGTCGCATCCTAACCAACACACTCAAAAGTCCAAAGGAAAAAAAGGAAAAGTCAAAGAAATCCTCCCCCCCCTCCAGTGCTAACTTTTTAGGGCAGGCAGGAAAGAGCAGGCAGGGGTGTATTTCACCGGGCAGGAGCATCTTTAAGAGTTAGGAGAGAGGAGGTAACTTACCTCGCTGGGACGCACATGGAGGAGTTATTTTTGTTTTCTGCCACACTTGGGTTGCTGTGTCCTTTGCTTGTGACACTCCAGGACCTGAATGGTGGCACCGCTGTGTGACACCCAGTATTAGAGAGGCTGCTGGAGCTGTCCCTCCCACGGTAGGAGGGGCCACGTGGGGCTTAATAAATTCACTCCCCAAGGCTGGAAAAATTAAAATCTCATCATGGGACGTGGGCAGCTGCTCACTGCATGGCTCTGGGAGGTGCCGGGGACTTGCAGGTGAACCTGGGTTTGATTCATCCCTCACCCACCCAGAACAGGAGAGGTTGGTATTAAAATCCTGCCTCAGCAGAATTCAGTGTCCAAAGGATGGCGTCCGATGAAATATCCCAAAGGAGATTTGGGCAAGACGTGTTGTCGTTGACCCTCAGAATTAAAACTCCCAAACCTCCTCCGTGGAAATGTTTCCCATGGCCACAAGCCCCAGGCAAGAATCCGCTGCACCAGATTTCTGAGCAACCCTGGATGCAAAACCTGCTTATTTTACTTATTTTTCGCATGGTTTTGGGCTTTAATATCTAAATCCTATTAGAGGCATAACTTTCTTTGGAGGGAGAGAGGGGGCAGGTCAGCACAACAAAGGCAGTTTGTGCAGTTGTATTTTGTAACCTCCAATGTGCCCTGGACTTTCAGAGAGGCATCCGTAAAGTTTCTCGGGCTAGGAAGCTGCGCAACCTCGTGGGGCTCCTCCTGCTCCTAAAAATCTCTTTGCTGCATGAGGGGCTAAAGAAACATTCCTTCCAGTCCCAGAGGGCTCTCTGAAACATCACTGGCGCAGTTTTTTCATCCCTGTTGTCTCTCACATTGGGATTTTTCTTGTTGGATGAAAAAGGTGGATCAGAGGGTCCCTCAAAAGCAAAATCAGCAAACTGCCCTTGCAAACAGAGAGGGGAAGAACAGGGCAGAAATGATGGCCCAGCAGTTTTGGGGCAGCTCACATTACACAGAGAAACTTTTAATTAGAAGACAAGCTACAGAGATGACAGCCTGGTTCACTCTGAAACCTAATGACGAGCAGAAGGCATGTAAGAGTTCCATTTTATAAGCAGTATTGCTAATCCTTACCTAGCATTAGGTCCTAAAATAGCATCATCTCCCTTTGGAATTGGAATATGAAATAAATGATGGAACCGTAAGGTATGAAGGTAGAAGCAGCTGTTTTTATTGCTGATCATCTTCCAGCTAACGCTCAGCTGGCTGGAGTGAAGAGGCATGGGATCATGTGTGAGCCTCTAGAAATATTACTTGCTTTATGGTCTAATTCCTGGAAACCTGATAAATAGTGCAGGAAAGGGTGAGATTAGGGAGGCTGATGGCACTGACGAGATGTAGGGAGCAGCGACAGCAGCTTTTCCAGGTACCTTGGAGTTTTAATCTCACAAGTTGATCCACTAGATTTTTCTCCTTATATATTTGTGGCCATGTTGAGCCCAGCTTCATCACAGGGCCATGCCAAGGTCCTAAAGGGACACAAGGGGAGGAATGGCATGGGGGTGGCCCAGCAAGTTTAAGGAGTAGAGGAGAGCGCATAGAGCCCAAGAGCTTTGCTCTGCCTTTGAAGCCAGTGACAAGGTCGGTGCTCCCCAAAATACCTTCTGAAGGGGCTTCACTGTCACCCTTGCCCGGGCTGCCTTTCTTCCAGCTGCTGCATCCTCATGGCGTGGATGGACTCCAAGGGATACGTGGGGGATAAGGGGACAGAGTTGAGCAACATGTTCAGTGCAAAAAAGCTCCCTGCAGTGGAGGGAAGAGCCCTGAAAAAGGAAAAAGGACCTTTAAAACACAGCCATAGCCCCACCTCCTAACAAGCAAAGAAACCCCCAAATATCCCTGTTCTTTGCCGTAAAATAACACTGTGGTTTTGCTTTCTTCTGGGTACAGAGATGCAAAGCCTTCAGTGCTGCAGTTTGCTCTTCAAACACTTGGCAAAGGACTCACCGGCCGGGCAGAGGCTGCTCTGGCTTCAGTATCTTCAGCTCAGAGTTCACCAGCTTATCTCAACTGCAAAATCCTCACCTGGTGTCCCACGTGGTGTCCTAGCCCTGCTGACAGCTAGCAATGAAGGCAAGCGAGGATCTGCTGGAGCCCGGCCACCAGTGAGCCTGGCCTTGGAGTTTATGAGCCCATAAAGAAAATGACTGCGAAGACCTGGTGCCATACAAATCCACCCCAGGGATATCAGCAGGGCAGATCAGCCTTGAACCCCAGCAAGTTTTGCCTCTGTTTGTGTCAGGAGAAGATAAAACCAGGGGGAAAATGGCACTAACAGGGAGCGGGGATAGCCTCCCTGCCCAGCTGCCGGCCACATGGAGTATTTTGTTGGGAAATACATGGGTTCACATCCTCCCACCCTATGTCCTACCCCATTTGAGACATTTGTCCTCTTGCAATGCCCTGCCTTGGCAGCATGAAGGGGCTGGTGTGTGTGCCCCTCCCTGGGCTGTGCTTGCATGTCGTTCCCCACCACTGCATGGTTGCACAACAAGCTGCTGCAGAGCCTTGAGAGCAGGTGACTCATGCAGGTAACAACGTACCCGCGAGATTAATTACAGAAATGGCACCATTTATGGCGTTGGCGTTTCCAGGAATGATAAGGAAGGTGGGGGGAGAAGGAGGAGGTGACCCAAACTGATCCAAACTTCAGCACTCGCTCTCACGGGGGACGGCAGTGTGCTGGCACGGACCCCGTGGTCACGGGCAAGAAGTGTCTGCCTCTTACAGTGAGAGGTATCCCACTGAAAAGCAGAAGCATCGGTCGGTGGAGGCACAGAGGATGGGCTGGCAGGAGAAAGGGACCTTGGGTGGCTCCAAGCCCCATCATAAGAGAGCAGAGATGCTGCCAGACCTGCAGTGTGTGGCATGTCCAAGTATAAAGATGCTGACGGCCAGCTTCACGCTGAGTCCTGGGGGATGAGGTTGCAGTGGGGTCTCTCTCCTCATCTCACAGCCTGAACCCTTTGGCACACGGCTTTGAAGCATCAAAAATCAGGGAGAGCATCAGCCCCCCAAAGCACTGGTGCAGGAAAACTCAGGGAAAGGAGGAGGCACTGTGCAAATGTGGGGCAGCAGCCTTTGCACGGTGCTGGCAGGCCTCCAGGGAAGCCAGGGCCTCACCCTGCTCCTGCACCCCGGGATATCTCCTTCACCACCATTTCTCAGGCTGCTTGGATTGATCAGAGTTATTTTGGAGCCCACTTGCTCCGAAGAAATGCTGCCATCCTTTTCTGAGTGATGGCAGCGGCTATGAATAATGGTGCAAAGCCCATGCAGAATGTGCCAAAGACCCAGTGCTTTGTTCTGGAGTGTGTGACCCACCAGGTGCAAAATGTACCCCAAGTGTCAGAATTTAAACTAAAAAAATCAACTTCAGGCAGCCCAAATTGCCAGGCAGCTACTGCTGAGTCCTGGGGCTCAGAAAGGGACTCTGAGCATCATTTCTGAGTGAGCTGCTTCTCTCGGGCAGGCAGCAAGGAGGAATCAGATGGATTCACCGTGTAGCCCATCAGTGGGGAACCAGCCCTCCAGCACAAACACAAGCCATGTTGTGTGGATGGAGGATGGCAGGGGGAGCTTCACATCGCCCTTCAAAGTGGCCGGCAGCGACAAACTCTCTGCCTCTCACAGCCGTTGCTGCAGCAACTCCGCCGCCTGCTCTCCCACGGCAGGGCTGGCTGCTGCTGGCACCGCAGACCAGCTGATACAGCGCTGTGAAAAGAGGGGGAAGAGACGGTCCTTGCTCTTCTTCTGTATTTTATGGCTGTCCTTTATGCAACGGCGTTGTTTTGTTCTTTCTTGGCAGAAATCAGGGGGTTGCAATGCACCCGGGAGGATGCAACTTGAGTCACCCCAAAGGGCCAAGGGAGTCTCAGAGGGGAAAAGCAGATGCAAGGACTGGTGAAGAAGAAGATGGTCTGATAAACCATCCCTTGGCCAAATGTTTCTGCGCCCAAGCAATGTTATGCGGCAAAGGGTGTGGGGGGACTGTGAGCGCCTGGGCAGCTGCTCTATGCTGCCTCCACCTGCCTCATGCTCCTCTTTGGTGGGTGAATCTAGAGGACCACGTTAGCCCCTTTCCTGATGGTATCGCCCCAGGTGGTAGGAACAGGGATGTCACAGAGAGGTCCCCCCTTTCCCAGAGTTATAAACCGCACAGGTCACCCTACAGGGAACCAGGCAGAGTGTGATGCTCCTGAGCCCCAATGAGTTTTGTGGGGGCTCAGATTTGATGCTCCATTTTGGGCCAGCAAAGGTGTTTCCCAACACTCAGGGTCTTAAACCCGTGCTGCGCCCCATCTCTCCCAGCCCAAGCCATGATGCTTTGTCACCATGGAAGCTCTCAGTCACCAGGACGAGCCCAGAGACCTCACAAGCCACTTCTCACCCTTCACACGGGTGGGTGGCCCAGGCAAGCACAGCCACGCTGGTCAGAGGGAGCCGCCAGCGATGAGACGTCCCTTCCCCAGCACGCCACCACAGGAGGTGGCATTGCCTAAAGCCCTCGCACCCACCTCGGTGCACCCAATCCACCCTCCCCGGTGCAAGGGGAAAGCAGAGATGGATGGTGCCTGGTGTGGGGACACCACCATCTCTCTCTGCCCTAGCATCACCACTGACCTTGCACTTGTCCTCCCTGGGACCTGCCTGCTGGCTTCTTCATGGTGGCAACGGAGATGGGACAACTTATAGCATCCCTGGGTTGGGCCATTCCCAAAGCCTGGGGTGCTCCAGGGTGCCTACAAAACACAAAGACCTTGGGTGAGAAGTGGGGTTAGAGCCTGACATGTTTGGGAAACACAGGGAATATATGAAAGTGGCGGATGCTTCTCACCTAGGGGACCAGCAGCCATGAGCTTGGGGAACGAAAAGAAGGAGTGGGGCTAGGGAAGAGGTTTGCCCCCCAGCTCCCTGCCCTCCTGCACCAGTCCAGGCCCCAGGACCAGCCTTTGAGATTTCAGCTCACCACCAGTGAGAAACCGGAGGGCTGTTACTTGCCCACTGCCCTTCATGGCATGATCCCAGAGTGCTTGACTCCTGGACACTGGTTACAGCTGCACATGTGGACAGCGGGACCCTGACCTTGACTGTGAGCAGAGCTAGCCCCAAATTTAAGCAGGTTAGTGGGTTTTGGGGCACAAGATGTGGGATGAGGGACAGGTCCCGGTTCACTTCACCCACGGCTGTGTTCGGAGGGGGATGAGCCTCCGCTCAGCAGTGCCTCGCAGCCTCTCTCAAACCCACCAGCTGTCACAGCACAGCAGGGACATGCCCCTTCTGCCTTATCGAGCTTAACCAGTACGTTGGCATGGACCTGGCCCACCAGAAAGCCCCACCAGACCTGGGGAAAACACAGGGGTGTCTCCAAATGCCCACCCTGCTGATGCAGACAGCAGATCCAGCTTTGGGGACCTGTGCTGTGACGGGAGCAGCGGGCCTGTCCTCGATGGCTCACACATAACCATTGGCCTGGGAGGGATATGTTTGCCTTAGGAGGCTGCCACAACGCATAAGTGTAAATAATAACTTAAAAATGAGACAGGAGCAAAGCTGGAGATGGGGTGATCGCAGGGGAACGGATATACTGGAGCACCAAATCCCATGTCACGACCATCTCCTTATCCCTGCTGGTGCGTGCTGGCTGTCTTCAGCGTGCGTCCTCCAAAAGAAACATAAAGAGCTTCTTTTTATGTTGCTCATGGAAACTGAGCAACGTAAAAGGAAACGAATCCCCAGTGCAGCTGCCGGGAGAGGGCACTGCAGCCCCAGGAATGGGCAAGGACCTGCCAGGAAAGCCCAGCAAGTTCCCTGCTCACCGTGTTCAAGCTACAGGTCCTCCTAAAACATGAGCTTGGGAACCAACACTTGGAAGTCTTCTGGGTGCTGCTAAAAATGAGAGACTCAGTAAAAGCACCAAGTGCATGGGGTGCTGCAATTTTCCCTGCAGCAGGTGATGAGGAACATCTCTTCTCTGTTGTACCTACCAGCGTATTGCTGTTCCTACCGCTAACTACCCCATTTTGCTCCTAAATAAACTAATATCCCGCAGTTACACACAGAATAACTGGTCCCACTAGGATTTGGCTGCCACTGCACTCCGTCTGGCCCAGGCCTGAAGGTGTGTGTTCCCCAAAGCTTCTCCCCATCTTTCTTCCCCTCTTCCCTCCATAGATCAGCTGGTCTCACACAAGGCATCACCCCTCCCTGTAAACCTTACCCCAGAGTCACACAGGAGCTAAGAGGACAAGGCACTAAATTTAGGAATGAAGAAGTAAATGTTTAAAGATCTGGGGGAGGTGCCACAGAAATAACAATAATTGCACCTGTAGCCTCAGGACACCCCTCTGAGATCATCACGTGGGGGTTTCCTCCTGTGCAGATGGAAGAAAATGAGGCATTGGGAATAGAGAACTGGGGCTGGGACATCAGATGTCCTGCAGCCAGGACATCTTGACCAGGACCGCTGCAGAAGTTCATCTCCTTTGCCATGTGTCTGCCTTCCCACACGCGGCTGAGTGGGTTCTTCCTTTTCTCCATTTAAAAGGTGCAACCACAAGCCTGGTGTGCACACGTGAGCGTTGATGAGAGCACTGCTGAACATCATATACTGCTGTTTTGGACCTGCAATGGACAGGCACCAAGGTTTGAAAGGGGAACTCGTGCCTGGGCCGACTTCATCAGGGGTTCCTAAGTGGAGATGTGTTGAGACCTCAGTTTTGTAGACATTTTGGTTAAAGGCTGAAATCTTCAGAATTATTTATCTGACTCTCCAAAACTGATTCAGCTATTAAAAAAACCCCCCAATCCAGTAATATGTTTGGTTGGGAATTCACTTTTGAGGAAAGCTCACTAGGGCTCTGAAGAGCCCTCAAATGAGTTATACTTCACTAAAATCAACATCAACCATTTCTTAAAGCCTTGAAATCATTCATTGTCCAACATCTCCCACCCACAGTAACTGCTGGGCAATTCAACCAACCTCATCGGAAGGGAAGAGGCCTCCAAGACAGAAAGTCCCCACAGAAATAATGGAAAATGGTAGCTAGTTAGAGATAGACTGTGCATCCTCTACAGGGCACGAGGTAGAGCCACCAAACACCAACCCGACAGCATTTTTAGGGACACTTTTGGGGGTACGTTACCAGGATCATAAGATTGCCTGGTACCCTGCTTTGTGAAGCTTCAGAGGAGGAGGAGGTGGTGGCAGCCCAGCCTTTCTCTAATGGGACAAGGACATCCAACGTGGGATGCTACCACATCACAACAGAGAATCGCCCACAATCCCAGCCAGTTGGGCTGCAGTGTTCCTCTTGCTCAAGTGACGGGGCCCCTCATCTTCACAAACAGAGAAATGGGTCTTTCCTCTGGCTTTCCTGAACAAGAGCTGCTGGAAAGCAGTCTTCAAGTAGAGCATCTGTTCTGGGCAGAGGGGGTTTTATGAAGTAACATCAATTGCCTTATTCCAGTTGGTTATGTTAAGTCCCCATGCAAGGTGTTCCCTTCTCGTCCAGCGCCCTCTCTAAAAATCTAGCTCAGCACCCAGCTGACTCGCGAGCGCTTGGCAGAGCTTCTCACTGCTCCTCACCCCCACATTCCCCAGAGGCTGAGCTCAGAAAGTCCTCTCAGCACTGGGTTAGGTTTCTCGGGTTTCAGAGTAGAACATCCAGGAGATGAACTGCAGAAGGAGGGTTGCAGCAGCACATGCGTCCTCCCCAAATCATGATGTTCCTGCTCCCCGCTGCAATGAGGCACTTGAGCAAACAAGTATGTAGGATGATAAGCTCCTGCTCTTGTCATCAGCGTCATCCTACTGATCCCACAACAGAGTGATGCTGGGGAAGGTGGTTGTAGGTACCTATCCCAAACCCTCCCCTGATTTTCTCCTCCATACGAGGAGCCTCAGACACCAAGTTCTACCCGGGGAGAAAACAAGCACCCAGGAGGCAACAATTTCCCCCCACCAGCCGCTTCCTTCTCCTCTGCCTCAAGCTCTGGCCTAGAACCTGCTTCCAGACTGATGTTTGTCAGAGCATTAACTGCACCTGAGTGGTAAAAATCACACAACAACTTTTAGACTAGTCACTTTGCTTGATCAAATAAGAGCTCATTAATCAAAGATAGATCAGAGAAACACAACCCCTCTTTTAAGCACCCCCACTCAGTTCTACTGTCACTGCAAGGGTCATTGAAATGGCAAGTGAAGGAGAACCAATTAATTAATTCAGGTTTTATTTAAGGTTTCAGTTTTATTTTTAAAATGGCTGAGCTGACCTTGCACATTAAACAAACCCAGCACCACAGGAGAGTTACGCCAAGGCCGCATGATGAGAAACACATTATCTAGCCGATTTTAAAACGGCAACAGCCCCTGTATTTCCAGGTGGGACATGACACAAAGACATCTACCGGCACGTGAAAGCCGCAGTCAGAAACCTGCAAGTGCAGAGTGACAAAGTCTTCTTTACAAACACAAGACCAAAGCCCGGTGGCTGCCGACACGATCCCAAAGCAGTGCTGATCATGAAGATGCCGTACCCATGCTAAGGCAAGAGAGAATGAGCCGCTTGTCATCCACAGAAGCCTGTGTTAAATTTGCTTCTGCCATTTCACATACCCACAAAATCTGGCCTCTCTCTTCAGTTCCTTGGCACGTCAAGGCCATCTCCTCTGTTCTAGCTCCCACTTCGCCTCTTCAGCTGAATTTTGTCATTTTTGCGAACCTCCTGGATTAGCTCCAGCTCTCTTAGCACGGGCTGTGACTCAAAGCCGTATTGCTGATCCACTCTCCACTTCCAGCACCTCTTCCTTTCCCAGGCTCCTTTCTGCTCTCCTCCTTCAGAGACGTTGCTGCCTTGAGATACAGCAGGCTGCTGTGGCACTCGTTGAATTGCCTCAGCAATTGCACAGTTGAGGTTTCAACCTTTGCTTCATCCTACCCCCACACCCCTTGGACCAACTCCATCTTCTTCTGTAGCTCTTCCCACCGCTACTCTGTGGGCATCCATTCTGGCAGCAAGTTTCTGTCCAGCTCCCACCTGTATTGCTGGTTTGTTACTGTTGGCTATTCCCTGTCAAAGTTTGTAGCTGCTTCTCTAAGATCCCATCTTTGACATTGTGAGCTGTCATTAGCAACAAATGATGAGATCCTAGAGCATTAATTATCCATACGCTTGATCCAGTTGGGCTTACAACCCCAAAATACATCTACAGGCTCTCTATTACTGTTGAAATAAGAAGCCATTAAAAAGTCTTGTTATTTTACAGTGGGAAGATGAATGGAGAATCGGGCTTCACCTTTAACAATTTTCACACTGAAGATGTCATCATCCACTGTACAAATAGATTATGTAAGCTCTTAATTAGAAGGGAGGTTCAAACAAATACCATTCTTGGACTTTGGTCTGGACCAATTTTACTGTCAGCCAAGGATGGTAGGCTTTAAGGAAGCAAGTACCTACTTAGAGGCCACTGCAGTCCGCTCTTGCACAGCACTTTGCTGCAAATGTGCCCTATTTATACCAACCTGCGGCATTTTGAGAGACAGATGGATTAGGATACTAACAGAGATCTTGGCTAAGAAGCGACAGCCTTTTACACACCTCATGTTTCTGACCAGGCAACATTTTTGGCACTTTCTCAAAACCAGGCCCCTGAAAAGGGGCATCAAGTTGGAAACAAAACACTGCGGCAACCCCAGTTGCTTCACAAAACAGTGGCTTTTGTGTCGATGTGGTGTTTACCCCCCAAGCCTCTTCTCAAGGCCTAACCAGATCGCTTAAGTCAAGTAAGTGTCTCCATGGAAACTTCCTTTCTCAAGGAGCCTCCTTGCTGTAGAAAACCACGCACCCCTTTTGTTTGAAAGGGGAATGCAGTTTGGTAGGAGCATAATGCCTGTCTAGAGAAGAGCCTGCAATGACACATCAGCCAGATTTATGTCCTTTAAAAACACATCCATTCAATTATGACATTTTAGGGATGGCTAAAGGTGTGCTATCGCTGCTGTAACTAAACCAGCAAGTTCTGCCGTCCCCTCCATCCCTGCCCTGGCTCTATAACCTCAGCATCACAGACTTGCCTTCTTAATGCACACGGGGTCTGTGTACCTCTCACACACACAAACTTTTGGCCCTGGTGAACCCCAAATCAATTGTTTGTTTAAAGAAAACCTAGAGCTAAAATGGTACCACTCAATGCCCATTCTTGAAATAAGGAAGGGTCCTGTCGAAGCTACTAGTAGCTTCTTAAATGAGACAATATTCTGTGTTTTGGAAAAGAAGACACAAGTTTTAGCCTCTCCCTCCACCAAGCCCTTTGTAAGCTGTAGCATGTTGTATCATTTCTGGTACAGGATTGTTTGAGATCCCTCAAAAAGGAAGCCAGTTTTCAGAAAGGACACTCAAGAAATCGAATATTTCATGTTCTAATATAGAAAAGGGACTTTAATATTAATAGGCCAATAAATAATTAACGGCTGTGATTAAAAATGGTTTCAACTCAGGCAACTCAGTTCATAGAGTATGTAAAAAAAAAAAAGCAAAGCCACTAAAGAAGCTCTCTAGTTGGAGTTGCTTTCAAATCACAGCAGAGCCAAGATGTTCTCAGGAAAATAAGCCCCAGAGGTTAATTTTTAAATCAGAGAGTCGCTATTTAAGAGCCCTCTGTACACAGGAAGGTGCCGTAAAGGGCTATGTAAAAGCTAACACAGGTGTTGACGCCAGGCGACGGAGGAAAGGATATATTTCAGAACAACAACAAAAATAATCCCACTCTCCTAAGCTTAAGGTAGTTGCAAAATTTTTTAAGATTTTCTGAGAACACAAAAACATGACATGCCTAGTAACTTGAAACTAGGTCCAGGCACACTGTAGCAGTTGCCTCCTTTTCCCACCCATCACGGGCGGGAGGAAAAAAAGCCTGGGACAAGATAACACATGTCTATGGTCACAGTCTTGCAGCTTCCCAGTGGAGAACGAAAGGCTTTTGGCAAACCCCCTCTCAAGCAGCTAACAGAAACCAGTCAGACCGATTCAAAGAGGAAGTCAATGAGACAGAAGCACATCACTAGCATAAGAGGAGGAATAAACACTAATTCATGTCAATTCCTTTCCATTATGCGATAGAGAATCCAGAAGAGCAACTTGAACACATACAAATAACCTTTTCTACCTTCTTTGGGGAAATTTAGCAGAAATCCTGCTGCAGAAAAATAAGCTCATGTGCGTGCTCGCAGATAGGGCATATTTGCATTATGGTTCTCAGCTGAACGGCATGCCGAGGATGGAGCAGGGAAGGGACTTAAAGAGAAGTCAGAGACATTAAACACATTTGTGGATTGGATGTAGTCCTGTGCCGTGAAAAAAGTCAATTGCCAAATCTGTAAGACCAGAGCCATATGAGATTTTAGATCAACTGAGATCTAGTCCCTAATTCCTTTCTTCCCATGTATGCCATCTTGAGACTTCCAGAGGAAATATAAACAAATTCCTTATCAAAGGGAATTATTCAAGTGTAGTGGCCTTCCATCTCACAATCTCCACCTAAGCTCCAAGCAGAGGAGCTCATCAATAGATCGTATCTCTCTCCAGGCTGGCAGCTTTACTGTTTTGCCCAAGGAATTCCTCCTTGGATACAAGCTTTGCGAGAGGAAACACTTAATACTACAGGGAGATGAAATATATATACACAAAGGGAGAGAGGCTGCAGATTTTGGCAATGGACTTCAGACTTCAGCCTTGTGTCAAACAGTGACCACCCTGGAGCACAAAGGATGGGAGAAGACACCACAGAAGCAAAAGACCTCACAAACTCTACCTACACCCGGTAAAATTAGCATAAGAGCTGTCATGTATTGTGAAGCGAACAGGAAAAATATATTTGAATTAAAACCCAGGTGCAGGGAAGAAAGGGCTGAGCCAGCAGCAGGTCTCAGCAAGAAGCAGCAATGAGTTTCTGTGCAACACAAGTGCTTTGGAGAGAGATGAGAGGTTACTCCAGAACGGGTTTAAACTCACCCCATAAATGACCAAAGCAGTACAGAGAAAGCAGCTCCCCCAGTTATCATACAGGTCTTTTATCGATTTTCTCTATGTGTAAAGTTACTCCCTTGAGAGCCACTTGCTAACCCAAAGGACTACAGAAGGGGTGAGAGACAAGGTTATATAACTTTATCCAACACGTTCAAGCACCCGGTGACGTTATGAACAATAATCCCATCCGACAGACTTGGCTGGTGACAGTGAATTCTCCCATCCTCCCTCAGTCCCAAGTTAACAAACGCAGCAGTCATTTTATTAAAAATCGGTATACAGTTGAACATAAGCCCAGTGTTTACAACCAATCCCTCCAGTAGTTCCTGTTGTTTTACAGACTATTAGCAACCAAAGGAATCAGTAGCATAAAGAAACCACTATCATTTTAAAAAATTAACGTCCCCACATGTCCAAGAAAGCAGCATCCACGATAAGTTTGTTTTCCATCGGACTTGCTCTAAGAAACAAGAGTTTTCAATATCATTTTGCAGGCAAATCTTATCTTTAGAATAGTAATTGCTCTGTTTGCTTTATCATACAGGGCAAGGGTCTCTAAGAAGCCTCACAGCGCTGATAAAATAACCCTAAAAGAGCTCTCTGTCAATTTTTCCTGTGATTTACCTTCTAGAACATCAGAAATGTTTGAGATTTGTTTAACTAGTTGAGTTGAAACTAAAGGGGGAGAGGGGCCCCCAATTCACACCATCTCGCAAAAAGATCATCCATGAATTAAGTTCTCCAACGGCTGCAGGAAGCACACAAGAGGCTTTCTCCATGCTCCCTCAAAGCATCCAGCAGTGCTGTAGGAGGGATGTGTATTCACATCCTCGTTCCCCTCTCAGCTGTTACAGCTGTTCATATTTCTGCTGCCTGCTTCCTTCCCTCCTCAAGTCATCCAAAGCACAGAGCAGCCTCAGTGGTGTCACAGCAGCTTGCCAGAAGCAGAAGTCCAGCCAGCAAAAGATTTAATTTATTAAGATAAACATGGCCTAAGGCTCCACATTATTTTTAAAAATAAACACAGTAAGAAATATGAAAACAAACTGGCTTCGCTACGTGTAGGTCAGGTTCAGACGTTCTCAGAAAGATCTTCTCAACCATACAAAAAACCCTTCCCCTCTCACCCCCATCATGAGGATGGAAAGACAGTTCACTATGTAAGATTAGCAATGTCCCTGTGGCGTGCCTTTCCACATTCAGTGAAAAATACCTCTGCCACGCTTCGGGGCAGATCAAAGTTTTAAGACGACGCCTGTGAAGAAGCAGCACGAGGGGAGAGGGGCAGGTAATTCAGTCTCTGAAATGCACATCTAAAAGTCTTGACACGATGACTGTGTTGACTCCACCACTTTAATGGTTGTTCTTGGCTGCCTCTTTAGCTGCAATAATCAGAGGAGTGAGACTAGAGAGAGGCTTTGCAATTTTCAGGAACTGGTGCTAGGAAGAAGAAAGAAGAAAAAAGAAGAAAGGGTTAAACTTTTCAGAACATGCCCCAGCAGTCTGGTGGCTACTCAAAATATTGGCACCTAGACCCATATGAAGTCTAACAACCTACGCTAACCTCTGAACAGGTGAAACCACCACAAACTTTTGGGGCTTGCCTGAAGCGATGAACAGATTTGCACCCAACACATGCTGAAGTCTCCAATGTTTGTACATGTTCAAGACCAAGCAAAACTCAGCGAATTCCCCTGGGGAATTATAAAGTCTTGCAAAATCTATAGTGAAATTCTGTGTGGAAGGAAGGTGTACTAAAAACAACCTGTGCAGTTCAAACACAAGGCACAGAGCTTCCTGCAGGAATCACCTCTCATTTCTCTCTTCCCTGTTATCACAGCTCTGGTGAAAGCATTGCCTTGGCCTTCTACGGATATTAGAAATTTGCAAAGCAGCTGGAATTTAGGAGAGCAGCACAGAGCTTGCAACACAGAACCATTCAGTCAGTCTCCTATACAAGGTGCTCTGTTAAGCAGAACAATATTGATTATCAAAACACCTCTCAGATGAGAGTGAAGGCATGTAGGGCAAGTTCACAAGCTGTTCTGAAAACAAAAAGTCATTATATCCTACAGAACTTCTGAGCATCAGAAGGGATCAATCACCCAAGGCAACATGCTTCAGAGATGGAAAAAAGAAAAAAAGGAAAAAAAAAAAAGGAAAAAAAATCAGAGACTGAAAAGGTAGTTAAAAACAGGCAGAAATGTTACAGTCAAAATGTTCTCCTGCTCCAAGGAACAGAACATTACTACTTTCTGATATTTTGGGACTGGAAAGTCCAGGAGAAAAAGTGATCTTTCAACTACTGCCATTCCGCCAGTGAGTAATGCTTCATTACAGTCTCAGAAGGCAGCAACACATCCAAAACTGAATCCACTAGACAAACTAGGGGAAAGAAAGGAAAACATAAAAGGGAACCGTCTCACAGTTGAGGTCTGAGTGCCCCTGATCACAGATTTATTTTACAAAGAGTGACATTTTCCACCCCCATGGCAAATTTGACAGAAGGAACGCACGAACCACTCCTCTCACCCATGTTGGTAAAAAGCCTGGCAGCTTGGCCCTCCCCTTTCACCAGGAGTTCAGACTAAGAGACCAGGTTTTCAGTGAAATAACTCATGATAGGGTGATGAGGCACTGGAACAGGTTGCCCAGACAAGTTGTGGATGCCTCATCATTAGAAGTGTTCAAGGTCAGGCTGGACAGGGCTTTGAGCAACTCGATCTAGTGAAAGATGTCCCTGCCCACAGCAGGGGAGTTGGACTAGAGGATCTTTAAAGGGCCCTTCCAACCCAAACCATTCTACACCTCTACAGCTCTCTACAACTACCTGAAAGGAGGTTGTAGTGAAGCAGGCCTCGGACTCTTCTCCCAAGAAACTAGCGATAGGACAAGAGGAAATGGCCTCAAGTTGCGTCAGGGGAGGTTTAGACTGGACATCAGGAAGAATTTCTTTACCGAAAGAGTGGTTAGGCATTGGAACAGGCTGCCCAGAGAGGTGGTGGAGTCGTCAACCCTGGAGGCGTTCAAAAAAGGTGTAGACGTGGCACTCCAGGGCCTGGTTTAGGAGTCATGGTGGTGTTAGTTGATGGTTGGACTTGATGATCTTAGAGGTCTTTTCCAACCTTAATGATTCTATGATTCTATGATATCTCACAAACTTTCTTCCATCACCTCTGTAAGGAGTGGTATCTGGCAAAACGTGGTAACACCAAACGGCTCCAGTTAATACAAGCCGTGCATATTCCAAAGAGCTTTGTGATCCCTCTAGCAGAAGGGAGACAACCAGAACATCCAATAGCTAGAAGCCCTCCTGCCATCCAAATCGGAACAAGCATGGCCAGACCACGACACCACATACAGATGTCAGGGCCAGCTGTGTGAAGAAGCCACAGGAATTATGGGGCTCAGCATTTGGCAGGCCTGGGGCACAACCATTATTTGAGGTTGGTTACAGAACACGCTGCACAGCTGCTGCTAGTAGCAAGTACAGCATAAAAAGGGAGTAGTCTGTTAACACTTTATTAGAGATTTAGGTTTTGGGGTTGGGTTATTTTTTTTTTCTTTTCTGGCAAGTTACCTTAGCTGTGCTTGTGCCTTCAGCTGATGCATTATTTAAGACCCCAAACAAGATCTCTCTGTAAGCCTGGCCTCACTCGGGGTTGCATGATTACATTGAGTCAGCCCTGTTCCCCATCACCTACCTGTAGCAGCTCTTTCGCAGAACCTCTCTTTTCCACATCCATTTCAAGACAGCGATTTAAGAAGTCTCGGAATATGGGTGAAAGCTTTTCTGGATTCTGCAGTTCTGGAGTCCCGTTAGTAGCAATGAGATACAGGGCCTAAAGCAAAAACAACCACCAAAGAAACAGGAGGTTATGAAGGTTAGATTCCATCTCTGGATTACAGAGACACTCATTTCTCCTCTCCCTCCCCCCAGTTCAATGGGGAGAAAAAAACCCCACCTTATCAGGGTGACTAATCAATGCTTAAGTTTCTGCAAACAGAATAGCTGCCAGCCCTATTTTTATGTGGATGGGATCCAATCCCTTATTGTTTTACCCTCGTAATCTGGGTTTGGATCCTGCAGCCCTCTCAAGGGATTAGGAGGACAAAAAACTACATTCCAGACCATGTTTACATAGGGAAGTTAACTGGCATGACTCTACCAGTGCTAGACTCCTGCAATAACTATAACCTCATGGGAAGGTACCCCTGAATAAATAGGAGATTTTGTTCTGTCGGTACTTTGCCCGAGTGCAGGAGGCCTAAAAAGTCAATACTATAAAGATGCAGTTGGCTCCTTACAAAAGATGTCCAGTAGACCCTCAAGCAGCTTTTAACATCCTGCAGAAACAAGCAGTTTTGCTACTGGTTCGGGATGAAGCATTCACACACATGCCGCTCTGAGAATCAAGGAACTCAGAATTCATCCATTTCAGGATTTCATGCAAGAAACTTCCTGGATGGATTTTCAAAGGAAAGGGAAATCTGTCAGACTTGTTAGTATGCAGGCCCTTTGAGCACATCACTCAGCACATCCCATAGGAGCAGTCTGATAGCCTGGGAATTGGCACAGGTTGAGTTAAATGAGGCCAAAGTACTGTTACTTAACCACCCTCATTTAACTCAACAGTCAGTTTCTTTCCTTTCACTCTTTGCTGTTGCTGCTCTTCTCTCCCAAAAATCACTTCCAGTGCAAGAGATGGAGAGAAAAGTTAAACAGAATTTTTCTAGATCCCCTCATCCTATGTAGCTGAGGGAGACGCCATAAACCTGGCTTATATTAAGAGCAGTTACGTCCCTACAAACTGACAGCACCTCCCCTTTCATTAAAAACTAAACAAGGGAAAGGCATCAGGAGGTTTAAGGCCCGTCTAAAGACTTATTAAGCTTGCAGCTTTATTTGGAGCATGCAAGGAGGAACAATCTGCCAGTAGGAAAAAGCTCCCTTTATAGAATAGTAACGTGTCATATTTTTGAATGTAAGGAGACCTTTTCCCCACTCACAGGGCACAAGGATTCAAGAGTTCAGTTGCTTTGGTGCCATCAGGTACTCTTTCTGCCTCTATCAGCATCTCCAGAGAGTGGGAAATTATGAGTCTGCATGACCTAACTCATCAGAGCCGACCAAAGGGTCTGCAGTAGGAAGAACCCATGCCTCTGCTTCCCAGAGCAAACTATGGCTTTTAACTAAAACTATCTCAATCTTCTCACTGTGACATCTAAGGAGATATGAGGCTGCAGGTAGTGAAACGGCACTGGAGGATTCACCTGCCTCCTTTAGAGCCTAGTTTCACCAGCAGGCTTAGCGAAGACCTGAGGGCAAAAGATACTCGCTTACTCTCAGGGGGTTCTCATTGAGGTAGGGGGGCTCTCCTTCGATCATCTCAATGGCCATTATCCCCAGCGACCAGATATCCACTTTGGGCCCATATGCTTTCCGTGTCACCACTTCAGGTGCCATCCAGTACGGGGTCCCCACCATGGTGCTGCGTTTGCTCTGCTCAGGAGTGATCTGGGCACAGAAGCCAAAGTCAGCTGGAAAATTAAAGGGGGGGCGGGGTGGGAAGACACAGACATAGAAATCAGCAAGTTTCTCCAAAAACAACGCTTACGGATGCCAGAGCTGTAGTACACATTACCCTGCTGCACTGTCTGGTGCATTGCTGCTGCAACTGTGAAAGGAGGGGTGGTTTTGTGGCTAATACAGAAGATGGTGTTGAGAGGTAAGTTTCTACATCTGACTCACTGAGGCCATGAGGATTACAGAGCTGCTGACTTGTCTGTGTGAACGATGGGGATCAGTAAATAGCCGTATATGGATGTTGAAGCACTTGACTGTGTTTGCAGCATTATGCAGCTGTAATACACTATGTAATATATGGTCTAAAGACTGCTCCTGAGTACATGAAAATAAAAATTAATGCACAGTCTGATCTAGATACACCCCTCAACCCACACACTGTGTTGTCTGGTGATATTTTCAGTCCCAGAGATATTACTTCCCCAGCAGATAAATCATCCCTCAAACAGGATTTGCTTTACAGAGCAAACAGTGTTCAGAATAAATTAAAAGTACCTACATTTATATTGATTATGTTCTTCAAATAGACAGAAAGATGGAGAGCCTTCACACAAAGACTACTGGGTCCTATGTCCTATTTGTATTTGACTTACCAAAAGAGAACTAATTCCGTTCTTGTGAGCCCAGCAGAATCAACACAGCAAGATGCGCTGCCCATCCTGACCCCCTATGGCATCACGGGTCTAATTTTAGGCAGAACGATGAAAATTAAACTGATCCCTAGCTGAGTTTTCATCAAGGGTAACAACCAGGAAAGGTACATATGGTTCACAAACAGAGCAAATTTCCAGCACAGCCAATAAGCAGCTCAGGTCCAGAAGGTTACTGCATCATATCCACAGGGACTTCTCTAACTTTAAACTACAGCCCAGTACCTGCATACTGTGCTCAAAGAAGTTATTCCATAAGAACAGAGCACTTTGGCCCCGATCAGCTATTTATTACTAACACTCCAGAGATCTGACTGTACCAAAGTACAGCTTTAGTCTAAAAAGCAATTATGTGCAAAAAAACCCCACCTTCTTACTCAGCATATCTGCACTGTGTGAATTTTGAGTCATATCTGCTGTCACTGCTGACAAAAATAGATTTATTTATGCCTGTTGGGTGCCAGCCAACAGAACTGAGAGGGAGAGAAAGGAAGCACAATTCTGTTAAAGCTATAGGTGAAGATAATCATTCACTAGTTTCCAGACTTATCTCTGCATGGGCAATGACAAGCACAACAGCCACCTTAGCACCTGAGGGGCAGAACAGTCTCAAGGTCTTCATTACGGGTGATAACACAAGGAGGAAACTACATTTAGAGTTCAGTCTGGGTTGGGGTTGTAAGATTAAATGTTTTCTAGTTACACAGTTTTCAGTTCTCCCTCCACTCCCGCTGCCCCCCAAGTACCTGCAGTATTTTCCAGGCTGAAGAGATCGCTCACAAATAAAGACTTCTGGCCCTACACCTTCAAACCCAGCTTTCTAGACTGGAGTAGCATTAAAATACTGTTATTTTAGTCCACAAAAACAGATGGCCCAAAGCTAAACAAACCCCAAACCTCACTTCGAGTCTGGTATCAGTTCACAAGGATTCATGCTTGCCAATCTCCATTAAAACCGAAGCCACAAGAATACCTACAGGAGTATTTCTACAGCCTCTTCATGGCCACAGCATCAAGCATCTCAAACACCCATCTCCCCAACAGGCCTGGCCCATAGCAGGTAACAGGCCTGGGCTGATAAGTCAACCACCAGCAATGTTCCCCACATACTTAGTTTGACAGAGCCATCCATTCCCAGCAGGATGTTGTCACTCTTGATGTCTCTGTGAATAACTTGGTTTGAATGGAGGAATTCCAGAGCTTGGAGACACTGAAAAAAAAAAAAAATAATTGAGATAGTCTTACTGTGCATGAAATTATTCACCAGTCACAATTAGCCAACTAACGGACTCCAACAATGTGCATTTTGAGTAGCAAGGGCTTAATGTCTTAGAGTCTTTCATATATCCAGTATGTGCAGGGCTACAGAGAGATATCCCACGGAGATCGGCAGGTCCTACGAAGGCAGGTTAGTCTCAAAAGACCTGGAGAACAGGCATAACCAAGGGGATTCCAACCCCATTTTGCACTCCAGTCCTTCCTCTAGGGTAAAACATATTAGGCTTGCATTAGGATTGTATGCTGCAACCTCCCAGATGAAATCCATCCTTTGAAAGAATGACTGTTGCATTACAGAAGCTAGAGATGGCTATTCCTATGAAGCCAGTGACAGGTTGCAAAAAGCCCACGTCCCCTTCCCAATCACAGCTCCCTCCAAGTGTGAGTGCTGCTTTACCTCTCGGCACACAGCTGCGATTTGTCCTTCATCCATGCAGGTCTCTGTCACAACATCTGTTAGGGAGCCTCCTGCCAAGTACTCCATGACCACCCAGAGCTCTTCTCCTACGAGGTAACTGAAGAGCCAAAATCAGATTTTAAAATCAGCAAGTATGAGCATGCCACCATTTACCTAGCCAGAATGCACTGGGTTTTAAAACTGTCTTAGAAGTGCAGAGAAACCATGAGGCTTGAGCGGCATATTTAACAGTATTGGGGCACCAGGTACTCGTGGTACTTTCTGTACATGGGAGGATCTGATCACAACCTGAATGAGCAGAGGGAAGGGTGAGTGCAGAAAGTCAAGGAGAGAGGTAATGGGAGAGCAGGCTACAAGTTTCCTCGCCATAAAAGCAAGCCTCAATTCTTCTGCCATGGAAAGAGCCCAGACTAAGATGGAGACCCAACCTTACAACTCCTGCTGCCGCTGGGAGAGAAGGGGAAGAGCTACTAGTCAAGGACGGGATCTAAGCATGCAGCCCAGACATTTGGCACAGAGCATGGCTTTTGAGGGGCTCTTGCATCAGAAGAGGTGGCTGGAAGCTGCTTCGTTACTACTGGCTGTCTAGTCTACTTCCTGCTGTCCCAAGCAACTGCTTACTTTGCCTAGGCCCAGGGACAATCCTGGGTGACACAACGGATAGCTGCCTGCAAACAACAGAGAAAGAACACATTTTTTTAAGCATCATGCATTTGAAAATCACCTCAGTCTTTTTCATGCTACCAAACCAGCTTGGGATTTTGTCTGAAAAATTCAGAACTGTTCATAAGGGCAAATGAGATTATCTTGCTGGATACAACAGCAATTCTAAAGATTTAAAATAAAAAAGAAAGCCCAAAAGGGCAGGTCTTGTCCAAAAAGGCCTGTAGGAAGATAGGGAGGAGACAGCTGAGGTAAGGGCAAGTTTTCTCAGCCATTTGGGATATTATTCTCTGCTGGGAGTGTGTGTGCTCATGTCTAAAAGCAGAAGACCTGGGATGAAGACTTCAGCATTAACTCATTTAAAAAAAACCAAACAACAAACCCAAACCACCAACCACTTCTGTCTTTTTGGGTCCATCTGGAAAAACGTCAACACAGCCTTCCATGACAGATGTATCAGGATGACACATTCCTGAAGGAAGGAATCATCAGCTTGAAAACCCACCTTCTCAGCCTATCCTCCCATTTTTAAAGTGAATGGACAGATGAGTCGAGAGAGAGGGCAGAGAATCTAATTAAAAGCTTCTGCTGGCATTAGAGTTCATCAAGCAGATGTTTGCTTTGCTCTGAAACACTGATCCTACTGAAGACTGAATAGTGAATTTGCTAGGAGCCAAAGGCAAAAAGCAGGACAAGTTCTAGGGAACAATTATCTAGAAAGCAACAGTGAAGGAGAAAGAAGTTAAGCCCAACTTGGCTTGGAAAGTAGACAGAGATGAGTGAGACATCACAGGAGTGGGCAGGAGGTAGGCTTTGACCCCAAAAGGACATACTGCCAACACCTGAGCTGATGAAAAAACTCCCCCAAAATAAGAACTGTGGTCTGAGCTGTGTGACAGAAGTGTTACAGTTATGGAGAGCTTTTAATATTGGAGATAAAGATGGTATCTTAATTTGGTGATGCTGAAGACCATGCAGGGAGGCAGAGTTTGGAGTTTCTTTCAGGGTACAGAGCCCAAACGACACAGGGCTATGCTCCTGGAGCAGACAGGTCTCCAGCTCCACTATGGAGGAGAAGCTGATGTACTGGCAGTTTTTTCCCCAGCAGCACAGACCCCAGCATAACCAGTATCACCTGCACAGCAGCCCCTTGGAGTGACAGAGGAGCAGAAGAATTGCTTTTAGAAGTGCTCCTGCCAACTCTGCAGGTCATCTACCTTCTAACAGGCTCTGAAAGCCACTCCATCCACACCCCTCCTTCCTGCCCCTATGCCGTTGCTGCTTCTTCATCACTCCACAAACCAGGCTCTCTCCAGATTTTATCAGCATCCTCTCAACAAATCAGTGTCACCCTGGACATCACAATGCTTCCCTTCATTGCCACTAGCACCCTCTGCAGCCCAAATGCACTTGACTGTAAGGATAGGAGCAGAATGAGCTCCACCGCTCCTGCGTGACAATCTCAGGTTGCACATGCTGGGAGCAAGCTGGTCTCTCTCCACAGCCAACAGGAATGGAGTGAGCCAAGAACCACACTGTGAACCAAAGTCGTGCCATGAGCAGCCAAAGGCATGTGCCAAGACCCAGGCACCTCAATAACTGATAGATCCGACATAACACACAGGGAGGTGGAATTAACGGTGGCTCCCCATCAGCTGCCTCCAAGCGAACGTCATTTCAGAAGACTGGGTGGTGCTGTCTTGGGGATCTTTTCACTCTCTTGCTGCAGCAGAGGCCAGTTTTAGCCACTGAGCTGCCTGCTGCAGGCACGCCTCAAAACCACTCTCTCAGCAGTTCTGGAGACACCACCAGGAAGTCCATACACCTACGTGCTGCTCTCCATGTAACGTCAGGCATAGTATGGTGTCGCACCTTGTCACCCACAGTCACCTTCCAAAACAAGGCTGGCAGTAAAAACAAGCTGATGAAAGTCTTTGAGGAAGAAGGAGGTGGTCTACAGCTTTCTCTTCCCCCACTGCAACAGCAGGTAATGTCTGCTGCTGTAAGGTGTTCCTCAGCTTCCACTTCGATACCTTAAGGTGTCCACTAAGCCCTTCCTATCACAAATACACACCAGTCAGTCATAGTCCTTTTTAATTGATAAACTCTATAAAACTTGGTTTTGCCCAGAAGAGCAAGATAGCAAGATCATTCATTACAGATTTCTGCACCAGTAATATGCCTCCAACACGCAAACACGAGGTTAGCTTGGAAAGAAATCAATGTTTTCTTGTAGCATGACTGTCATACATCTTCAGCTTTATTCATTGACCTTCCAGCCCTAGCTGAGTTTGGGGTTGGGGTGAGGGTAACAGTGGCTACCACTTAAAGTGAGGATTTGTGGGGTTTATTAGGTTAAGGAGAGTTCTTCAGAAAGAAAGAAACCAAAGGGCAGGAGTTTGCTTTGCCTAGCACTGGGCATCTGATGCCTGTGTTTAGATGCCCACATTTAGAAGGAGGGCTCTGAGGGCCTCTTTCATGCAGTAGAAAGAAACTGGCACCTCCAGAAGGTAACTCAGCACAAGTGGCTGCTTGTCTGCACAGGAAAACTAGTGTCACTGTCTTCAGCATCAGATGCTTCTAAATTCAGCTCCTAAGTACAGCTGAATTAGGCCATGTCACTATCTTAAACGTCACAGCACACCTTTGTGCAACACTGGCCACGTACACTGGAGCAGAAAAGTTGTCTTAACCACGAGCAAGTAGGCCATGCGAATAAGAGATGATAACGCACAGGATAAAGCCCTTGCATGAGGGCAGGAGCTGAGGCAAAGAGAAGCAAGAGAGCTGGTTTATACCGATGACTATCTTGCAGTTCCCATTAGGGACTCAGAAGGGGAGACACTGTCAAAAAGAGAACCGCAAAAAAGAAACCAGGTCTCACAGCGGCAAGCGCATCCTTCCTCATACTTCCTTCTGCAACAGCAGTAAGGCAGAAGCCAGCAAGCAGCGTTCAAGTATCAGCTTAATTCAGCATTCAGGAAGCAAACAGGCACATTAGGCCAGGCAGGAGGGATGCAGCTCCCCAGCAACAGGATCCTGCAGTTGCAAAGCTGAAGTGGCATAATAGGCACAAGAACCCCCACGTTCATCCTAGTTGCTGCTCTGTCCCTTTGCGGCACTCAAACAAAAGCTAATCCCTCTGAAAAAGATTAGCAAGAGAAAGTGGAGGACAAAAGCAGCAGCTTTTGTTGCTGGAAGTTTGAACAAGACGGCAGGACGTGCAGCTACCCTATAGCTGGGATGTACTGGCTAGACGAGGCAAGTGCATGTACTCAGCGATGCGCTCTCTAATGGGAAGAACGTGTGTCTCAAACAGTTTTGCCAAAACAAAACTTCTAATCAGCCAGGAGAAATAAACAGTTTCAGCCCAGATTCAATTCTTAACTCTTCTTTACCACTTGTTTCATTTCACACAGGCAAAATCCTTCTGCTCTTTGTAAGAAGAGGGTGTCTGCTCAGCATCACTTCCCTGCGCCCACACCCCTTCCACAAAATTTCGGAAGCAGACTTTCTGTCCCTTCAACAAAGTAGCTCTTTCCAGCCAGACACAGGACACATCACCATATAAATTCAGCACCACAGCTGATGCTGCAGTATACAAGAAGTACTTTTTTTTGGCTAAGACATTAAAAGCCTGTTAAAGAAACAGCTGATAAGATTTTGATATGCATGGAGAGCAAACAAGTGTGCAAATACTCTCTCAGATTTCCAAAAGAGATTCTAGGTCACATCCCTCCATTGCACCTTCAAAAAAAAATGAGCTGCCAAGATTAAAGCCTGCAGTTCACCCTATCTAAGCACTCTTTTTCCCACAGTAAGCCAAACCTGTAGTTCATCAGGACTGCTGGATTCTGACATGAGTGCAGCAGACTGAAAATCCTGCTACAGCTTGACTGGAACTAGCTATATCTTTAACATAAGGTGAATGACACAGGCTTGACACAATGCACCAATGTTATGTTGATGGTGAATTCAAGCCACGGCGCAATGCTTTTGCCTGTTGGGCTTTCAGTACGCCCCAGATTCCAACGCTGACAGTTTGTGACTGTTTCCTGGAATTCAAACAGGGCAGATGCAAGAATTTCTTGCACTTTCAAAGGCAGCTCCCTACCTCCAAAGAAGCACATTTACCAGTTGCTCTTTCCAAAGCGGTCAACTTCCAAACAGCTGATGATGGCAGCACTGCCACCATCACCCTTATGTACAGCATTAACATCCTGTGGGAAAGAGGAGCTCTCACAGCCACGTTTGTTTGCAGACTTGGGCATTTTACTGCCTTGAGCTACAGTGACCAGAACTTTCACAGCTACACACGTTTATTTTAAAAACAGTTTACACTCAGTGCAGCAGCCACTGTGCTGCTTGCTTCTGCTCTGTTACTGTCCCAGTCCAAGGGACATCAGCTGAAGAACAAGCAGAGCAGGTCTGTACATAGATAAGCTATTAGGTGCAGCTCTTGCGGTAAGGAGAAGTAGGGATTCAAGGAGGAGCTGTCCCATATGGACGTAATACATCCAAGGCTGAGCAGGAGTGCCACAGCATGTGTACGAGCCCACAAAGCCCAGCTTTGAGCAGGGAACAACCCTGTTCCCTCTGTCTTCCAAAGGGTTCTTACGCCTGTGCCAGGTCTCCTTTTCTCCCTTATTCACACCCGCAAGGAAGCGGCCTTGCTTGGTTATGTGTCGCATGTCATCCACCCTCGTCACTGTTATGCTACTGTGCAGAAAACCTCAGTGGATAGCCACAGGGACAAGATTACCATCTACCCCTGGAAGGAGTTTGCTCCTCTGCAAGCAGAATGTCAGCATTGCTCAGCGAAAGAGGAAAGAAGAGGAAGAGGAAAGCAAATACAAATAACACAGCTCACACTATTTCTATTTCTCCTCTAGCAGCAGGAAAGAAACGGCTTGTTGTGTCGAATTTGGCAAAGGAGAGCACTGAAAAATGGAGTCCTGGCAGCATACTGCTAATGCCTCTGCTGCTAGCATCTCTAAAGAGAGCCTAGATACCCCATTAATGCCGATTCAGACACCTGTTTCTCCTAGGATATGGAGAGAGACCACCAAGCCACCCACACCCCAACATTGCCACATGCATTAAGCAATGCAAGGTTGTCCTATACCTGCATTAAGCTGAGACAGGATCGCTTAAGACAGTGACAAGGAATTGTTTTCCAGAGTCCCTTTGTGAACTCTTCAAATCATGACATACCTGTCCAAGTAGTTGACAATGTTGGGGTTTTTGTTTTCCCTCATCACAAGGATTTCATTAATAATCAGTTCTTTTTTGGGCTGCTGCTGCAAATTCATCTGTTTGATTGCAACCTGCAGTGAAGAAAGACCAGGTAAAGCATTATTACAGGAGTCCCCTAGAAACCTGCCAGTACCATTGACAATTATTTTAGTCCCATATTCACGTGAAGCGGGAAAACACTTTTTCATCACTGGTTGCTCAGCCATTTAGTAAACCTGCGAGTTCCTGCAGCCAGTCCATTTCCACACATGCTGGAGGATACTTAATGCCAAAAAGGACAAGGAGAATTACTGTTTTCACACTGGACCTTTATGTTACAGTTAAACAGCCATCTCCATCTACAGCTTCTTGGTAACAAGGAAGAGATCCCCTTACTCTAGTATGGACTGATATTTTTATTTCTTAAAGGATTCTTATTAATTTTATTTTGGATTGGATGTTTCTGGAAGTTTTTTCGTGTTTTTTTCTGTTCCCCTGCAAATTTCTGCTTCTAGAAATCTACAGCAGGGCAGCTGTGCATGGAGGGGGTCAATAACGTAGCCTAAGCTTAGTACTTTGACATGGTAATTCTACTTCTTTCTGTCACAGCAAGACCTGGGAGAAAGAAGCACCAGTGTTTAGATAAAAGGCTGAAAATACGTGAATTGGATTCAGCTTTATTCCCAGTCATAACTGAAGGGCAATAGGGATGGGTTTGTCCGTTGTAGCCCTTTGGCTTAGTAGCTTTCTGCCTGCTTCTGGATACCTATTCTGCATGTATACATGCAGAAAGCAGGAGGGTACAACATGTTTTTAACTCTTCTGTTCAACTCACCACACTACCAGTACTTCATGAGAGCACCTGGCCCTCAGACAAGCCTTCAAATCAATAAGACTACTCAGCACAGCAGGAGGCAGAAACACTTCCATAGATGTTACAACCCAACTGTATTTGGTACAATATTTAGGCAAAGAGAATGAAATGTAATTACGCCTTTACAAAACTGCTACTTGCAGAGAAAGAGGCCTAGGCGAATGGAGGGGAGCCAGGAACTCCAGCTCACAAAAGCAAGGATTAAAAGAAACAAGCCGCAGAGTGCCAGTATAGACGGATACAATTAGCATTCTGATAGTATAGCAGGGGAGACTATAGAAAAATCCCAGCACATGAGAAGGCAAGAACAGACAGACACCATGCTGTTTTTCCACAGTATTTACAAGGGTTGCCAAACAGTACTTAAAGACGACAAAACCAAAACCCCCATGCTGCTCTTTGCGCAAGACCAGAAAGGAGAATGAAAGATGAAGAAGAGAGGGAAGGCATTTGATGCAGATAAAGAAATCCCAGACCAATACTAAAGGAGCTTCAGAGAGACTCCTGTACTTCCTCGCTCCTGTACTTCCTCATTGCTGTTCAGAGGCAGACCCATGGTCCAAGTGCATAGGGGGGCATTTTCCTTATCTAAGACTGTCCATGCATTAGGATACAAAATAAACAGCTGTAGTTATACTAGATAGCCACCACCCATGGAAAATCTTCAGTGTTCTTAACCCTGGGAGCTGCCCAAGCCTCCTGTGTAGCGCAAAATAAAGGAGTTTCCTTCTGGTGCTTCCAAAATGTGTTGCCGTTCACTGAGCTCAAAGGATAGGTAGCAGTGCCCTTCACAGAAAGGAACAGGTCAACAGCGTGCCAAAGTTACAGGGATCCCAAATGCAAATTTAAAAATCCAGGGCCCGATCACACTAGTGTAATGGGAATGATTTAAAAGTCTGTTGTAATATAAGGGTTCAAATATTCGCATGGGAGTCACCGAAGGGGTCCAGAAAGAAAGCAGAAAACCATCAAAGGAGTTCCTCCTCCTATAAAATTTCTCATTGCTTCAAAATAAATGCAACGCCCCTTCCTCAGAGGCTGCAGTTAAACTGTATTAACTCTTCAGGAACTGGAAGAGGGGGTGAAGGAGTTTCAGCAAAAAGCACAGTTATGAAATTTACTAGTGGATAGCCCTGACATTGTGCAAATGCAAAGTAGACACGCATTGCTGCAGACTTCTATAAATATATTTGGTGTAACGCATACACTTTCCTCTTTAAAAATCCTCCATCTAGCAATAATGGTTTCCACAGATGCTGCATATCCCTCACTACTAGTTTATTATGCATGCATGCAACACGCAGGGCGCTTTTCAATATTCGGGAGGGAAAAAACCCAAACCAAAACAAAACACGACAGACAGACATTCCTTGTCTTTCAATCCAAGGGCAGAAAGCAAGTGGGCAAAGGGTGGGAGAGGAACTATTTCTATGCAAGTCAACTAGTATAAGCGTAGGAAGTAAAGGAGCAGAGGGCGTATACAAAAGTTTAAACGGAGACAGGCAGGAATCTTGGGGATGAAGGGAGAAACTTCTACTGAGGAACTATCCAGTCTGAACATTTGCTTCCAGCCTTTGTGGTCACAGAAAGATTCTTTACAAATATGAAATGATTCAGGAATCATAACTTGGGAAATAATTTTTTCCAGGTCTCTGCTCAGACCACTCGACCATGCCTCATTAGTAAGGAAATAAATACCTCATCAAAAATAAGATGTCATGAACCCTTGAAAGACCATCTTATTTTGTAGCATCAACTTGAACTTTTAGGACACAATCCAAAATCCACTGCTGTGGTATTCTGGCAGCACTTACCTCCTGTCCTGTAGCTACATCCACTGCCGTGTAAACTGTACCTGAGGCTCTAAACAAAAGAGAGAAAAGAAAAAAAAAAAACCACTTCATGGCAAGACTGAGAGCTTAACACATGCCCCTTCCCACTTGTCTCTGAAGTGCTCTCAGTCCCATTCCTTTTCATGCAATAATTCCAGTGGTAAATATAATCTGAAATATTTCTGAGCCGAGACTGCTGTTGGAGCAGAAGCCAGAGAATTTCTGCGGAACAAAGGTCCTAATACAGGTCACTATGGTCACCCAAACCCTTGCTGCTAAACCAGCAATGTAGCACAGCTTGTAGGACCGTGAGTTGATCCCATCTAAACTGGCATGACTGCACTGCCCTAGCTTGCAGACTGCCCAACATGATTAACAGAGCAGATAGGATCAGCTAAAGTAAACAAATGTGGCGTTTGTAGTGAGGGAAACGGGAGTTTTGAGCCTGAGCAGATGGAGCTGACAGCAGATCTCAGTGATTTGCACCGATTTGCCTCACTATAGCCTCTCCCCCAACCCCTATTTTCCCCCTACCCTGCTAAGCAAAGCACAACACCTGCATCAAGGACAGTTAATTCAGAAAGCAAATCTGTAATTTGAAGATTGTCTTGCATGCTGAAAATAAGCAGTTCCTTCCCTGCTTGCAGCTACATTTGGCAACCTGATCATCTAATGATGTATTTTCTTACATTAAAACACAATTGCACAAAAAACCCAGTCCCTCTGACTCAAGAGTCTGTCAGGAAAGGGAGAAGAGCTGGGGTGGGGGGTAGGGGTAGAACCCAACAAAACAACCAAAAAACAAACAAACAAAAAACAAAAGAAAAAGAAGAAAACCCCAACGAAACAAAATAAACCCTCCAAAGCATCACCAACAGCTTTTCAGCAAACTAACTTAGCCTGGTTTCAGTGCTTCCTTCTTAGCATAAGGAAAGTATAGGACAGAGAAGGAACGTATACTGACCCTTGTCCAATCTTCTCAAAACATGTGTACTTCTTTTTTGGATCGCCCACGCTCACAATACTTCCTATAAAAAAACAAACAAACAAAAAAACCCAACAAAAAACCCACCAAACCAAGAGGATTTTCTAAGTACTTTTTCAGACAGCTATAAGAACCAACTATACTTAAAGAGCAGCCCCATGGCCGCAGCGGGCTCTGCTGAGCCTCGTGAACCACTTGCCAGAAACCCAGAGGCACACAAACACCAAGGAAGTCCTCAGTTATTTACACACACACCAGCTGTGGCATTCCCCTCTCACAGGTATTTCCCCTCAGAAATGGTGGAACATAAGACATTAAGCACGTTTAATCTTCACTAGCAGCCGGTGACTGCACACTGCTAGGCACAGGATGGGTATACGTAGACCTCACACATGAAAATACAATTATTTGCTATAAACCTGCAAAGTCACCCCCAGCTTCAACACACCAGATGATCTAAGATGCCCCTGCACTGCAACGTCCTCTGAATTTGGAGGCCAGGGCCTCATTCATCTTAGACCCAACAGTCTGTTGCAAATCTAGCCAAAGATGTCCCTACACCACGACAATTTCTGGCAGAACAAAAGTGATTTACGATGTTTCCGTATCAGAAGGACCGTAGCCATTACTGACCCAATGACTGGGTTGCAAGACTCGGGGAAAGCTGGAGAGACTCTTCAGAGCCAAATCTCCCCCAGCCTGGCCAATCCTCAGCTGCTCTTCTAGGAACCCAACACTCAGTGCAGGTTTCAGCAGCAGTTGCCACGCGACCGCAGCATTGCTCTGGTTTTGGAGAACAACCTGAGGCAATCTCAGCTCACTCTCCCCTAATGCGGTTATTCAGCCAGAAGAAAGTGTGTTACTCATCCCTCGGAGGGAAAAGCACTTTGCCTGGTGTTCTGCAACATGGGGCAGTGCGGGGCCACTCAGGCTCAAGGTGAATTTGGTATCCACGAGGAACACAATGCTTTCTGTACGAGGGGAGGAAGCTCTCAGCACAAGGGCAGGCGGTTGGCAGGCTGCATAGATGCGCTGGAGTCCTGCGAATTGTATGGCGGGTTGCCAAGGGGTAAACCGGAGAAGCTGACAAAAGGAGCATAACTGAAACTCAACGCTCCCTGCAAACATTAACTGATATTCATAACACCCCTATGGCAGGCAGGAATCACACCGTTTTTAGGCTGAAGAAATCAGAGCCAACAATTCCTAGAGCTCAGCTAGGAGTAAGTCTCCTCTGTAACAGCACCAGAATGGATCAAGGGATGCAGAGCTGTATCTGAGTTGGTGTTCGCAAGTCACTCAAGCTGCCAACATATGGTGCTGCTTTCATAGGGGTCTAGGGCTGAGCCTAAACAGATGTATATTGGCAAAGAAACTCCTCATGGTCATTAGGCCAAGAAATCCAGTAGCAAGCAGAGTAAGAGGAGGCTATTTTCAGACACCACTGGAGAGCAGCCAAACCCACAGGGTTTAGGGCAGACAGAGGTAAAGGAAGGGAATATGGTCCATGTTTGGAGCGGAGGGCGGGAAGAGAAATCTGACTATATAAACCCCACTGTACAATTACGGAAGCAGTGCTGTCGGCCCTGAGGACAAGCATTTCTGAACAAATGTACGTAAGTAAACCTTCCCTCAAAGCCTAACACAGGCTACAAGTTCAGACTGCAAGACAGGCAAATGCTTCGCCACAGCAATGACAGGACAGTGCTGCAACGACAAGAGGCAGTTGCCAATCGTAACTTGTTTAATGCTCTCATCTGTAAAACGGGGTAATGTTTCCTACCTCCCAAAAAGTCAGCCGAGGATTCATTAGTGTTTGCACTAATACTGTGTTAATGCTAGAGGTGGAGATTTATCAGCTTCCTTTTAACCTTTGCACATCTTCAGTATGTGTATGTCAAACCAAAACATGAAAGGGTTACAAGTCTTTGCTCAAGTACAACTCCACTGCCCTCAGTGGAAAAACATCAGTTAACAACAGGATTAAACTTCATTGCGTATTTCTGACTCGCCCACATCTAGAAGCTGACACCTAACAGTGGCCACTGAACTTCACACACCCGTATATTTATAACGAAAACCCTCAATGCTAAAGAATCAGTTCAGCACTGAACACCGCTTGCTGGAGCAAGCAAGGTGCCAGAAGGCACATCTGCCACCCAACAGCCCTAAGAGTGGCACTTCCATTTCTCTTCATTACAGAAGTGAGTGTATTTGTATTAGAATAGTACCTTTTTCCTGCCACAGTCCCTGCTTGCCCTACCTGGTCACAAAAATGGCTTGAATCCTTAATGATAATTAAAGTCCTGCTAATTAAGTGACTGAAGTTGCTGTTTTGAAACAACAGGTATGAGTTTTCCAATAGCAAGCAGTTCCAGTTAACATGCCATCAA
This sequence comes from Fregata magnificens, assembly GCA_013389945.1. Classification (NCBI taxonomy): domain Eukaryota; kingdom Metazoa; phylum Chordata; class Aves; order Suliformes; family Fregatidae; genus Fregata; species Fregata magnificens. The sequence continues at coordinate 110,824 of WAAD01000911.1, read as the reverse complement.
TTCAATTTAGGCTTTATTCAGAGGAATGAGGTATGCAGATGCCATTTTAATTTTTTTTTTTAAGTTACACCCTCAAATTAAATTTTCCTTCATCTAGCTAATAGTCTTTGCTTCATAAAATACTGACCTTTAGGGGTATACCCTCAACCAAGGACACCAGCCTGACCATAGGGGTGCTAACACAATTTACATCAACTGACAAGCAAGGCATGTATGTAATTAATACAGGATCAGTAGTTCAAAGAATTAGAAATGCTCTACCCTAATAAAAACTGGCCCACGCTGAGGATAACAATCAGCTGCACAGAAGAGCTGGTTCAGCTGTTGGATATGCCACAGCATAACCCAACAATACCAGGTAGCAGAGGAGCACTTTAGAAGACCCATGAAGTGAAGGTAGGGACTGTTAAAGACACTAGGACACAACAGAGACATGTTTCTTAGAAACAACTACTAATTTGGGTACCCACACAATGTCAGGGCACTTAAAAATAACCAAGTCACTTGGTATCGTGGAAGGTGAACTTGGGGATGCATTAATTTTCTCTCCATCTTTCAGACACAGTAGGAAGCTCTGCTTACCTTACATCTAACATTTCAATACAATCATCCACACTACAGAATATCAAGATGTGGAACAATCTCAGACTTCAGAGTTAAGTAGACGTTACTTATTCAGCGCTTGTTTTGCAGAGCCTGGGGATCTGTAACTCCCCAGGGACTTCAGTTGGCATCACAGGTGCTCAGCTTACATTTATGCTCCCCCCTTACACCTGCCCCCAATTTTGGCACACAGTCACAATGCAATGTCTTCAGTAAGGGATCTCAAAATGGGAATATCAAAACATTTCAGCTTATTAAGATTTTGAGAAATCAACACAGCAGGACCTGGAATATTTTTTTTTTTTTTTCCTTAAAAAAAAAAAGAACATACTTAATTTTTCCAAGATCTCTTCATCTGACATTTTTGGCTTTTTCTTTTGTTTCTCCGTGTTCCTGACCAGCATGTCAGGCACTGTTGTGCTGTTTTCTGAGGGAGAAGAAATAGGAGACGTCGCCACATCTCTGGTAGGAGGAGGAAGGGGGTCTATCACAGAGCGGGTGTATATCTAATGTTGTTGAGAAAAACATAAATATTAATACAAATCAGATGAAGACTTAAACACTTCTATTCATCTTGCTATTGTTCTTCTTGTTGTCAGGGATGCATTTCCATAGCTACTTTGTTAACAGCTAACGTCACTAAGCAAGGACTCTCTTGTCCCCCCCACAACTAGGCAGGTGATAATAGGAAGGTGCTCTGCCAGAAGGAATGGCTCGCATCTCCTCCCTCCTGCTCCCCAGAAGGGCTCAGCACCATGCCATGCAGCGTGCATGAGGAGCTACAGTCAAGACCTGACCGTGACGGCAGTGGTAGGGGCTGAAGGAAGTGTTTCTGCTCACAGATTTTGTGTGTTCAGGTCGCGGAGCTATCACAGGAGGTGGAGCTGCATCATCTTCATCATCTTCATCTTCAGACACTGAGGGCACTGCAGGGGTCTCAGAGACAGCCTTCACATTCTGCATGTGGTTACACAAATAGCAAAAATAAAAACCCAATTGCTTGTTATAAACAAAATCACAAACATTGGATTAAGCTCCTAACAGAGACTGCATTGAAGCAAGTACAGAAAAATAATAATCAGAACAGGCTAACAAGTTACAGTATCTGAAAAATTCAAACTCCAAAGATCCTGAGCCTTCGTGGCAAATGGAGGGGCAGTCCAGCACTGCTTGACACAACTGTTCAGACAGAGTTTGTCATCTGCCTGTGTGATGGCAATCCTCTTCCCAAGGACTTGAGACCCACCTGGGCTCTCTCACTGCCTTCCCAACACCCACACGGCAGACCCAGCAATTCTGGGGACGACATCTGTGTTTGGAAACATCTGTCCCTGTTTATGTTGCCTCTTTTGTTTTGCTGCTTACTTCAAACCCCAATCATACAGATTGGAGATTTCAGTCTTCAAATGTTTTAATTTGCATCAAAGTCTTAATGTTTTCTCTAAAAGGTGGGAGGTCAGGTTAACATGAGCTTTGGTATTTTGACTGAGAACTAAGTAATGAGAGATTTTGGAAGCAGAATCTGGTAAAATCTTTTCAAATCCCTTTTAAAATTTCTTTCTAAAAGAAAATTTTATGAAAAATAGGAACAATGATTTTTTTTTTAAGAAAGTTTTATAAGTGGGTAAAAAAATTATCTGGAATTTTTTGCAATACTTTGATTAGATATCGAAGTCACTTTTAACCTTTTAAATCTGAAACTGGATTTGAAGTTCATGGCATCCTTTACACTACAAACATTTCAAAATAAACTTGGCAAGATCCTCAACCCACTAGACCAGTTCTGCTTGTGCATCATCAGTTCCCTAAGAGTGTCAGGGGAAAAAGTATTAAAATAAAGTTCTCTCTGAAAGAGGGGGAAAACCACCTAGTATTTCACTGAACCTAAAATACTTGAAGTTCTGACATATCCTGACATATAACTGCTGAAGTGCACTTGACATAACACAAAAGCTTAGCCTGTCAAAAGCAACAAGAAAAACCACCTATGTACTGGAAACTTCCTGAATATCCCCAAAATTAAAGGCTACCCAGTGTTTTCCAAAAACATCAGGCTATCTCAGTAGACTGGTAACTACTGCTTTTTTCATGATTTACTTTAACACACAACAGCCTCAGATATTCTAAACTCCTGAGGACTGACACACAATGGCATGTAATAATGAACAATGGCAGAAATATTCTCCTTTTCTTTTCGCAGAGTCCTAAACGGTCAGGTCTGAATACGCTGCCTCCGGAAGGGAGCAGAACAAGCCAACTCTAGATAATGGCATGGCAGTGAGAAAACAAGAGATGAGGGAATTGTGGGGTTTTATGAATCATCTTAAATTGAGTTTTGTTTCTTCCATCTCACATGCACATACAGAAACGTATCATGTCTCCTAATAAAGCAAACAGGAGTGGTGCCTGCCCTGGTAAGGACAGAGTAAAGGTCAAGCAGAGAGGAGGAGAACCTTTTATTTCCTTTTCTGCTGGAGATTAGCTTGGTTAATCAACACTAATCAACATTAGTTTTGGTCAATCAGACCTTGCAGGTTAGTAATTAAACTTTGTTATATCACAGATGTTTATAGAGACATATAAAACCTGAAAGCAGAGCTGTTATCAGATTCTAGGTACAGGAACAGATTGACTTCTATGAAAACAGAACTATTTCTATTCATTAATTCACTGATTTCTATTCACTAATAAAAGCTACTTGATTCTCCCCCCGTTGAAAAAAAAAAAAAAAGTGAAAGGAGCATGCCTGTTTTTATAAACAAGTATTCACTATAAAAATATATATAGTTCATATTTTAAAACACTAAGCAAACTGAAAGTTTACGTGTAGTTAACTACTTTTTGCAAGCTTTTAAAGCCCCAAACTCGAGACAGAATGTGAATATAAGGCTTACCAATGTATTTGATGAATTGTAATCCTCTGTCGATTTATCTGAGAGAGACAGATAGTAATGCCATTATAAATGAGTTGTAAATGCAGCAGCAGTGGGGAGAGGAGAAAGGGACAAGCTCCCTTCGGAAGGCGCAGGAAAAAAGCCTGCTCCCAAACCTAGGCATTACCTTCAGCTCCCCAGAACAAGCTGACACCCGGCAGATATGGGAATAGAGGGTAAAAAATCCTGCAGATAAATGCAGGGGCCCCAAATCCCTGCTGCAGGAGGGTGGAATCTCCCAGAATTCAGAATCTGAATGAATACTGTCCTACATCCATTTACACAAAATATTTTCAATAGGCTAGATCACCAGCAGAGGCACTGCAGCTAGCCCAAGACCTGCAAGATATTCAGTCTCAGCCACCTAAACTTCCTGGAATAGCAACAGAGGACCCCACGAGTCAACTGGTGGGCTTCTTGTTTGACTATCCAGGCACATATGGGGAAGATTTGTGCTTTTATCCCTGCCTGGAGCCCTCCTAATTAATACCAGTTTTGGTGACATGGCTCTATCCTCTGAAAAAGAACCAAAGCAGGGTTTAATATTTAGAAAGGGAAGGAGTTAGAGTTGAAAGGGAAAAGGAGCGGTGGCTGCAGGAGTCCTCCAGTGGGCAGGTAATCCATACAAAGGCGGCACAAAACCTTGGCAGTTTTGATTTTTAGAGGAATCCAGCCAGCAGTTATCAGGCACCTAGCAGCTGAGGCGTATTCCTCAATAAAGGCACACAGGAGCATAGAGACCCTCACCCCAAGCATGCATAAAGCAACATCCACACCCACGCCAGAAACTGAAACTGGCGCAAAATTTAGCTGCCTGTTTTCTCCAGGGATTTTCATCACAGGGAACCTAACACCAACCCTCCGGGATCTGCCTTCCAGATGCTGGCTGTAAGCTTCAGAAAACTTATGTGTTTTTGGGATTTAGCCAGTTGACTGACCTCCTCTTTTGCAGCTATGCTGGGCATCAGGATTAACAGAACAGCATTTTAAAGGAAGAGGGGTGCTTGAGCTGCCAGAGAATCTCATTCACATTTTCCTTGAAAAGACAGATCTACTTGTTGATTAAACGAAAGAAACCCCACATGCAGTGACTAATGGAAAGGTGGACAAAGCAGCCATATGAGACGATCACCATGTACCTGTGAAACTCATGTACTTCTGGCTGTTGGAGATCTTCTTCGAGTTGTAAAACTCCAACACATCCAGCACTGCCTGGGGGTTCTTCTTCTGCTCTGACTTGGTGATGTTGGAAGTCTGCAGTAAACGTGCCCATTGCTCCGGCATTCCCTGTGGGGAGATGTACCTCATTAGCTCACAGTCAGCCTAACGTGGTTCACAGCACGTACCCCCGCCACTGCAGTTCTGCCACAGTTTCTGGGGTTACTCAGTGCTGTGAGGAAAACAGGGAGAAAAGAGGAGAGGAAAAGAAGAGAGGCAGTGGATCAATACCTTCCTAGCCACTCTCTGTGTTACAAGTCACACGTTCCTTACATGGCAAATGCCACTCTGCTCACAGGGCTCTGGGTGAGTCCCAGGTCGTTTGAAGACCAAAACTCAAAAGACAGAAAGGAGCAGACCCAAATGCTGCAGTTCAGTAAGAGCCTCAAGGAAAAAAAACCTTTATGCACAGGTATACACATATTTACATATATCCAAGAAAGACTATAGAAGTAACATACACTGTATAGCATCTAGGACAATGAATATGCAACATTCACTTGGGTCTTCTTGTAGCACTACAGTTCTTTGATAATAGTGGTTTGGTGCCTATTGTAACCAGAACTGGGAAAGCAGAGATGTTAACCTCGCATATGAAGCTCAGAGTTTCATTACAGGAACACCATTTCAGCCAGAAGATAAATACATCTGGAGTACAACCTGACTTGTGCCTTTCACTACCAGCAAGAATAACAGTTTGTACAGATGAAGTGGCAAGTGACTGGGATCCTTTATCAATAAAGTTATTCTCCCTGTTCAAACGGATGGCTGGACACACTACTCAGGTAATGTGCCACTGGTACATCCAGGTTAACTAGGGCAAATCTAAAGGCTGACGTGCAAAACACAACTGCACACACGATTCAGGATAGGAGAACAAACTCCCTGAAAAAGAAGCATAAAGACAGCTAAAACCAGCTTGCTCACAAACATCTTCTACTGTTACTGAATACTATCTCGTAATCAAATTAAGAAGAATAATATAATGAAACATAACTCTGTCTTCCTAGTATTTTGCATGTCAATTAAAAAAAAAAGTGTAAAAGCATCTGTCATTTAGCCTTAGGACAGCACATACACATTCTGTCATAAATAGTTATGCACAGTTGTGTCTCCCCTAAAGGGGAACTCTCAGAGCCCTATTTGGAGGACACAGACTATGCTGTAGACCTAATCCAGCTCTAGAAGAGGAGGGGAGGGGAAGGGAGGAGAGATATACCACGTTTTGCTGTCCACATCAGCCAAAAAAACAGGAAAGGAAAAGTTTGCTGGCAGCCTGAGCTCCTGAGATGTGCCAAGTTTGACAAACAGTCTCTCAGCGGGAATTAGTGGGTAACCTCTGCAGATGTGTTTCAAAGGAGATCAAACTAGATGATGGTAATAGCCTTTCCAGCATTACTATATAAAAGATTAATGGGTCCTGGCTCCTCCTAGCAATAAGCCAAACCACATAGTTCTCTCTTCCTCCAGATTAACTTACTGTGAATTCTCCCGTGACTGCATCAAACCCCACATGGATCGTGTGTTCAAAGTCTGAAGGGAGGGAGATCTCCGGCCGCTCTTTCTCTTTCTTTTTATTGGCTGGAAGAGACAACAACAAAAAAAAATCCATAAATCCGTCAAGAATTAAAATCTCCCCAATAGCTTCCAATTTACCTACCCAACCACCCCCTCCTTTTGCTAGTTATAGGATTTCCATCTGGGGCAGACAAACAGCAAGTTTTAAAACTTTGTTACCTCACTTAAGAGCAGCCACAGTGAGTGGACAACAAAAATCAAAGTCCTGTAACACAGGACAAGCATAAGACAAGGAAACTGATATTTTGGGTATGTCAAATATCAACCTGTAGGGCTACACTCAACAGCACAAGAGCTATTTACCTAAAATAGTCACTCAAACTTATACAGGTCAGAGTCAAAAGCACTACAGTGGCAGTAAGTTGGAGCCATGCAGTTTTGAACACATTTTTTTATTCATTGTTTTAAGCAACTTTTTAAAAATATTATGTGCCATTAAATATACATTCACCTCATATTTTGACAGGGACAAAATTAACTACAAATACTGCTTATAAATTGCTTCCTTCATCCTACATCCTCAAAATAGAATTTATGAAGAAAACCAAATATAACATGCGCTTCTGCTACAAAAATCTTATATGAGCAAAACCATTTATATTTTCCTGCTCACAAAATTAACTAAACGTGGTTTTAATAACAAGCTTTGAAGACACAGAGCAAGAGGGCAGGTGAGGAGCAGAAGTCATGAAGAAACAGGAAAGGAAATAAATCAAAGCAGAAGCACCCTGCAAGTTTTCAAGTCAGGTCTTCAAACAAGATTATCATTATGCCTTAGATTAAGTTCATCCATATTCATGACATATTAAGGATTCCATCTTCCTTTTAATATTTACTGTATTCCAGAAATTGAGATCAGTTTAAAGAAGAAACATGTTCTACTCGGATTTACTGCTGCTGCTTGCAGTTATAAAATAAGCAGAGCCAGCAGAAGGTGACTACACCACTTATGTTTCCCAGTTGCTACCTCTTGTATCTGAAGCCAAATAGAATTTGTTTCATGGCTGACATTCCCCAGTGTTTTTTTGGCAACAGGAATGCCAAACCCCAGGTATTTCAGAAACCTGTGAGGCTAATGCTCAATATTGCAATTATTTAAGACACTGCTGGTGGTTAGTTGTATAGAGATGGTCAGAGTTTGCCCCAAAAGACTGAATCCTGTTTCCTTCAGTGCCAGCTCTGGCACTGCGTCATTACAGAGTTACTGTTGCACAGAGTAATTTTGGAGAAAGAAAAGGATCAGATGCTCCATTTGGGACACGAAGACGGAACAGATTGTTTTCGATCCCTCTTTCAAACAAAGGGGATGGGGGAAGCTGAATTGCAGAAGAGCCAGAGTTGCCAAGGGGAAGGAGGAGAGAAAGCTGTCATGCCGGAGGAGCCATCACAGAGGGGGGAGCTAGAAGGAGACAGAAGCAGCTGCTGGTTAGCAGATGGTGAGCATCTGCAGCACAGAGGCCTGCCAAAGAAGGAACAAGCAGCTGCATCCAGCAGGTATACAGAAAAAGCTGCATGCACTAGCAGTGAATGGAAAGCAAGAGAAAAGAGAGGCAGAGAGCGCCAGAGGCACCATATTCTATAGGCCTGTCTACAGGATCAGTCCATTTCTCCAAGCCAAAAAGTAAGGTGTCAGCTCAGCCTAGAAGCCCATCACTCAGGTGAGGAAGAAGAGGGCACCTGTACTAGCACCACTGTGCAGGAGTGCTGCACAGGTGATGCACACCCACACAGAGTCCAGGATGACTGCCACAGTAGATCTGAATGTATCCCTAAAAAAGCCAAAGGGTATTAAGCTGCTACCCAGAAGTCAATACACTTAAGTGGTTTTTTTTATTTCTACATTCAGACAGCCTGAGCTCCCTGCCGCACATGCAAATCCCAACAACCTTCTCTGCAACCAACCATTCCAGTATCCATTCAACCAGCAAACTGAGATGACTGCTAGCTTATCCAAAGCAGGAGACAATGGCCTGAACGAGCCTCAGCTACACAGAACAGTAAAAGCAGTTCTGGAGAGCCTGATTAAATAACGTAATGGCCTCTGTCACATCAACACTCCAGCTCTCTGTTCAACACATAAGTAGAGAGTTTCAGTATGGCTACACTGCAATATAGAAACAGGAAGAGATTTTTCTGCATTCATGGCTTATGTTGTTTTCATACCCCCGAAGCAGTTAGTGTTCTCCCAATTATCTTAGTTTCCTGCAACCATTTCCTACAGCTTCTCAGCCCTTTGCCTTTTCCCTGACTCTCAACAACTCTTTGGGACAGGTACCGCAAACTCACGCTAAAATCACTTTGCCTTAGTGATAACAGTACAGTGGATGAAGCCATAAATTGCTCTGTACACTTTTTTAAGTCTGCCTGCCTGCTGCATTCAGGGTTTTACAGCACCCAGACTGAATTCACCATCAAGTGAACACACATGAAACTGGCACATGAATGCAGAGATTTTCCTCCAGTAGTCTCGGAGGACAATGAACTTCAGAAGCTTTTGATCCAAAATATGACAGATCTAAAAGCCTAAACATATTAAACCATTAATAACATAATTGCTTTTTGCAGCAGATATTTATGTCATAGCAGGAGGTATAAGACAAAAAGAATTAAAGAGACGGGCACTCCCAATCTTGCTAAACACTTAATCCCCCTCTACAGTGATTATATTATCCTTGCAATGAATCAAAAGCCTCGAAGAATCTTAAATGAAAAAAATAAATAAAAAATAAATCATATAACTGATTAAGAAGGCCTACCTACCACCAAGTGCTTTATTCCCACAAACACCTTACCACCTTCTCATTCAAAACCTCATGTTTGATGCTGTTACAAGAGCCACCTATAAAGTTTCCTCATGATGCTCTGGCAACTTCAGCTGCAACTAGGAAGCACGATGTCCCACTGGGAAGTAAGCCCGTGAGCCCATCCTGAAGCATACTGAGATGAGAAAGGTCTCCTCCACTGGTAAGGTTGACTAAAGTCCTCCCCCCATCACCACAGAAAGGGCTCCCAGGCGCTGCAAACTGTCACCTTGTGGGTAAAACTCTGCCTCCGTGTGAAGCTGCAGCTGAGTTCAGCAAAGTTCAGAGGAGCTAAATGTGCCACATCCAAACCAAATTCATATCGCCAACTAGGACACTGATGAGCCCCGAGCCCAAGAAATTTCAGACGTTCACAACTCCTGTTGAAAGCAACAAGTCACGCAAGCTCTGCATCCATTTGGATAGGGCCCACCCAGTATTAAGCCAACAGGTTTTTTAAAATACCAGTTTTGGAAATCAGGACTATAAATTACATCCTAAATTTTGCAGGCAGAGCATGACACCTCCAGAGTGGTCTGGCAAGGGGACATAGCTCAATGGAAGCATGCAAACATGTATGAGGCCCAGGACTTAAGCCCCATGTGCCCTTTACACCTTGGCTCTGTTCATGCCCAGGGGTAGCGCAATGGAGAAGACACTTTCCAAAGCGCCTTCAGCTAGAACTGCCTTTCTTGACCCAGCGACCTGTAAAAGATGCCCTCAAGACGTCCCCTCTTGTTGGCCTTCCCTCTGATCTAGACCCACAAGCTCTCAACAGGTCTGTCGCCTGCTCCACAGCAGGTCTCCACGTGTTTCAGCTGTACGTTTGCATAAAGCACAACCCCTTCACCATCTTTCCCACCCATCCTTCGTAATGTGCCTGCTCCAGTACTGTTCCCTGCCCAGAGTAAAGAGCTGCCACTTCTCTGAAGGGATTGACAGCATCAACTTCACCAGCTCTCAGGCTACCTCATAAAAGCCCACGTCCATATTTGCTAGCAAAATTAACCGCAGAGCATTTCAGATCTTTGCACACTCTTTGCAACCCCAGCAGAGGTTAAGCACAAATCACTGGCTTCCCTGGGTTAGGATACAAAGGTCATGGATTTACCCAAAATGACATTCCTTTAACTGAATGGAAACCAACTCCCCGTTTAGTCCAGCCAAACTAACAAAACCCACCCAAATTATTTCAGGCACAAACCAAAGAGACTGTCTGAACACCTGGGAATTTCATTACCATTTAAGCAGCAAGAGGCACTGGGTATTTAATTGTCATCATGAGATTAGAAGAAGTTTTAAAAAAAAAAAAAAAAAAAAAAAAATCAATCAATCAATCTGAAGTGAAGGTGACTGTTAAAGGTATTTTTTGCTCCACAGGAATTAGAGGACAGAAGTGACCATTCTTGTTTGGGCAGGTGTATTGCAACAGAAGGCTCTGCTTGGCTTGGCTAAACAAAAATCTCTCATGTCTCAAAGCATCTGCCACGTTGGCCAATCTTCAGTAAACGCAGGCATCTTCAAATCAGTGGCAGCCTGTCTGCTGATTTTACCTGAACCGTTCACTTTTGCAGCTCCCCTTTAAAATCCAGTTCAAACTAGCATTTCAGGTTGTATTTCTTTTACTCTCTTAGAAATTTCAGGTGATTTCCTTGTTCTCTGCAACTGCTGAGCCCAGAGATTTAAAAACCCCACTCCCTTAAGTAAGCTGACAGAAAAATCCTGCAGCTCTTTAGGATTAATACTCATAATGGCAAGTTCTAACTGAGATCCGGCAAACTTTTAACATGGAGTTCATGGGTTTCTGGACTGCAGAATCAAAAATCCCTGGTTTGTAAAACAATCCAAAGTTGCTGAAGGTATCATATAATAATAATAACAAATGTTGCAATATTTTGCAGAAAATTAACCTAGATCTTGCTTATTTAAATTAGTGGAAGCATCACTCCAATTAGACTTTCGCTAACAAAAATTAAGGAGGCAGCCTCCCTCCTGAAGCCCAGGAAGTTGAAGATACCTAGGCTTGACTTCACTTATCCAGTGTCCAGACACCATTGCAATGCAGACTCTAAAAAAACCCTGATGTATTAGAAAGAGGAACTCCAAAAAATAGGTCAGATATAAAAAGAAACCAGCACATATTAGGGGATGGAGATTTTTTTCCTTACATCACTTCAAAAGATTCATATGAGAGAGAGAGAGAGGGGTTTTTAAAATATCCTGATCTTAAAAATTAGAATTCCATGTACAGTTCACAGTTCCTATCTCCATTTCCATCTGTTACAGTCCCTATAACAGGAGAAAATTCCTTCAGTTCACAAGAAATGTGCAAGAATTTGCAGTAACAGATTATTCTTAACAGCAAGTAGACAATGCCTGACCCAAACACTAGAACAGAGTAAGTGACCATGCAGTAACATATGACAGGCCTGGCAGGAGATGGCCTGTTAGTCACGCTTAACTCAAATTATTTGCTGTTTAAAACAACGAACAAGCAAAAAACCTCCCCCTGCTCCCCACCAAAGGAATTGCCAATGCCAGCTTTAAATGGCCAGCTTGTAATTGGTGCAAAAATTTATGTTTTTCAAGACCATTAAGGACAAGTCAGGCTGGGAAGTGGCAGAGCTAGTCCCAGTATTCAGGGACACTGTTCTCATAATTTAAGGGGAAGGAAGGGGGGGGAAAAAAAAAAAAAAAGGCACAAAACAGAGTAAGAGGGATGGATTAAGTGTGGCAGGATTAATCATTAGAAAAAACAGATCCACAGCCAGCACCTTATGTACCCCAAAATGACCAAGACAGTTGTGCAGGAAACAAACACATAACATTTTCTAAAACCTCAACCATTACTAAACATCAGGTGCTTAACTAAGGTCATTCAGAGCAACACGCAGACAGGAGGTTTATAAGAAGAGACAAAATACTCTACTTTTATCTCCTGGTAAAATAGAACGGTAAAATCGGTCCTTCCTTTTCTTTTCTTCCGGGTTGGGAGGCAAAGGTTTTGAGCCATGGTTTAAAGTCCCAGCATCTTTGCTTCCTGAACCAATCATAGTGCTGGTATTTCTCATCGGAGGAGCAGGAGGTTTGTCTTCTGTTTCAACTCCATTGTTAGACATCTTCAGTTGGGGAGGCCGTTACTAGGAATAGGAAAAAGAAAAGAAATTAAAAGAAATAAGAATTTATTTTTTGTAAACTAGAATCACACATTGTCAAATAAAACACAAGAAGGTATTTGCAGACTAGCCTGTAACCTCATTGTAACACAGACCAAGTGCCAGCACAACAAATTCTACTCAAGCTCCAAATTTTTTCTGTTAACAAGACTATGTTCAAGCATTTGAGTTATTGATCATCAAGAACAGCCTGCTTCAGGATACAGCCAATTCTCAAGCAAACCATGAAGCAGAAGTGTAGGCTGGGGAGGCAGTGTGGTAAATACAAGGTAGCACAGAGCAGGGATACCCGAGAGGAGCCAACAAGCTGCCGAGCTCCCAAGACCTCTCGGATCCATGTTAGTTCCACTGAAAACTACTCCAGCACAGCATGATGCAGAAAGGCTGAAGTTTGCACTCAAAGAATTTTGATGCAGCCGCTCAGTCTCCTTTGCTAAAAAGCTGCTGAACTGGTTCAGAGGCAGAGATGGCTGGGAAGCCGCAGAGCTGTACCCACGTCATCTCAGGTGCAGTGCCGTGGCCCTTGCTGGTCCCAAGCCGGCCCTGGCCCTTCCGCGGTAGCAGCACGCTTCAGGCGCAATTCAAACTGCCAGAAAGTTGACTGCATTTTGTTCTGTTGGAAGGGTCAAACAAAACTAGATCCCCAACGCACACATAAATCCTTAAGTAAATAATCCCTGTTGTGCGAGTTTAAAGACGGAAGCTTTGGAACAGGGTAAGAGATTATTCTGCAACAACTAGCTTGTTCCACCCAAATGAGATCAGCATTACTCCAGACACAGACCGGCTGCAGCGAGATCCTTCCGGAAACTGGAATTCGTCTGCATTATATTCTCAAAAGAAAGTTGGGAGTTAACTGCAGAACAAAGACCAAAGCAGGAAGAGTTTCTGTTTGGGTGGAAAAAGCAGTTCAACAGCTTTACGAATTTCACAAGCAGAAAGGGAAGATGTTTCGCTCAGGAAGAATAATTGGGTGGCAGAAAGTCAAAAACGGTTTGCTCTCCGCAAGTGAGAAGTCCTGTTTCAAAGCCGAGATCGCTGTTGGCTGCCAGAGAGCTGCTTTTCCGTAGGCTGGACTCAGAGGAACCACACTCGGTCACACTCCAAACAGATCCCACAACCACAAGACAGTCCGATGACCGCACAACACCACCCTGCCAGTCTTCTAAGTCTTCTTTGGCCAAGCTACTGATGCTCAGTGTTAACTGGAAAGATTTGGACCCAGGGCATACTGCTCTCACAGCTGCAGGGAGTTAAGAAAGGCAAGTGCTGCCCGCAGAAGGCACTCAGCTGCAACATGTTAGACTTTGCTGAAAGCAGCGGTTCCCTAGCTGTTGCCTACCAAGCTGTGGCTGGTCTGCGGCACCACCTTCACCCACTTACTTGGTTCCTGGTTTCTTCACACTTGCTTTTAAACGGGAGGGCTGGCAGTACTGCGCAACTCGTAAGGCTTTGGACAAGCCTTTGCACACATGGAGCTTCGTAAGAGGTCTGACCCCAGTCTTGCTCTCGCTTCCTCCCAACACAACTGTGCAATGGAATTTTAAATGACAGAGTAGCATTTTGGGGTATTGATTTTAACGGTGGGACAGTTTTGGTGTTTTGGAGGGGTGGGGGGAAATTAGCTGTGCACCTGTCTGGGCGTGTTGTGGCATGTGTCCTGTGCATCTCCCATCACTCATGCTTCAGCCTTATGCCATTCTCCAGTATAAAGCGGAGCAGAACTAAGTGACAGCTGGAGTGCCAGCCATGAAGTGGTGCAAACGACTGCTCTCCCTGTCTAAGCAGTGGAAAAAAGTCTGAACTAAAACCCAACTGGTAAATTTGGCAGCCACTGCTGCGCACGTATCTTGTGCAATATGAAGATATTGAGGCCTCACTGACGGGCTTTGCACATCGCAGCGTCAGTGGTTGGTACCGAACTGGCACAACTAAAGCATTTGAAATGACATAAGCAGAAAGTGCCACACAAGAGCTGCATTCTTTGCATTGATGCTCATTTAACCTTGAGAAAGCAACTTGCTGGGAGGGTGCTAGGAATATACTGCAAACAGGGAAACAGAAGGAAAATGAATATTAGCAGCTCTGTGCCTGCCAAACGGCCCTCCCCAGGAGCAGGCACCACATTTGCTGCTTTAACACCCTGGTTTACCCCCACAGGGGTTTGAATAAGGGTACATCCAAAGATTCCCCCGCTGGCCAGACTTCCTGGAGCTGCAGGCATGGCTGAGATGGCAGGGGAGACTGCCTCATCGCTGGGTCCCCTCCCACCGAGGCGAGTAGGTGAGAATCGGTGCTTGCTACCTGCTGTTGGAGACACAGGACTAAGCAGGGGACAGAGTAAAAGTTTACCGTATTGGGGAATGGATGCAACATCAGACCGAAGGGCAGTACAAGGAAAAGAATAGAGCAGCATGTGGCTCCAGGCTGGAGAAAAAGAAGTGAGAATAGGAAGAACACCACCACCACCACCACCACCCTCCCCCCAGATTACAGGCAGAGGCTGGCCTAGTGCTGAGGGAAGGAAAAAGAACATAAGAAAAAAAAAAACCCCACAACAAAAAAAAAACCACCATGAAAACCAAAGAAAAACCTCTGGATGACAAGCATCCTCACTCTCACTTCCACCAGTGCAAAACACCAGGGACATCTGCTCACAGTTTCTTCACTATAAGAGGGTTTTTCAAAATCCCTCAGTTGGAAAGGATAGAGCACAAGTGAATTACTGTTTTACCACAGGGCTAGAAACACTGGCCGTACAAGCTCTTGTTTATCTTACATTATTCCCTGAATGAGCAAGTAACTGCTGAGAAGTTACATAGTTTAACAAACAATATTGTTTTATACCTATTTGATAACTGCAACTTTTATGTGGGCAAAGCCTACAGTACACCCCCTCCTTTCTTCTCCATCACTCAAGCTCCCAGACCTTTCTCCTCATCAAAGTCTTATGTTTGGAGTTACAAGAGCTATTTAATCTTTTTGGAAATGGAGGATGAGAGAAATCCTTCAACCCACAAAATTAAGAGACTGGTTCTACAGAAGTTATCCCCTGTAATAGCAGCACTATCCTAGAGGGTTCCCAAAAGCCTTTTCCCACTAGGTGTTTAAAGGGAAAACCAAAAACCTGCTTACATGAGTCCTCCTACTGTGATACAGACACAGTCTGTCCCCAAACTCAACATTGTTATACTTTAAACTTCTGTTGGCCTCAAAGTATGTAGATGAAACCATGGCCTGACAGAATTACACCCGCCTCCCCAAGGCTTTACAGCACAGCTGAGAGCCCGGAGCCATACCGAGTGGTTACAGAAGTGGCCACCATAGCCCAGCTGACTGTGCAAATTCTCTTCTTCCTAAAATAATCTCCTGCCAATTCACATGTAAGCAGCCTTTAAACAACCCCCCTTGTGTAGGCCCTGCTCAAATTCAGAGCACCAGGCCATTGATTCACCAGCCAGCATAACATCAGTGCTACACCACTGAAGTGAGTCACTCTGCTTGGCACGATCCATCCTAACAGGAATGCAAAGCGTCACTGGACTGAGTTACTTCTTCACACCAGCACGACTCTGCTTTGAGAAACTCAAACAGCATGATTAAGTGAACAGTGGAAGCAATGAAACAGCACATGAACTTTTAACCGGAGTCAGATGAGGGGATACATTTTAGCTGCAGACACAATTATTCTCCACTACTACATGTATTAAAATACCAGCACTCAAACCAAACCCCACAGACACCACTAGGAAGGCATAGCCATGATGTAGGACTATTGTTTCTGCAGCCGTTTGGGAGTACTGAAAGTTCGAGTTGTTTCGGCACACAGTACTTATGAAAAGTTTTATTACATACTGCAACCTGTGACTGCTTAAGTCAGGTTACGGTGGCCTTCAAATGCTCCCTGCCCCCCCCCCCATCAACTTTTGAAGCCCATTAGCTAAATTAGATTACCTCAGCCTCAACAGAGTCAAACAGCAGACCTGACAAACTCTTCTTTCACACCTACAAAACACTTCTGCAGACAGGAAGGAGTGACAGGCAGCCACACACAAGGGGAGAAGAGACTTAAGAAACCACTTGGCAGTTCAAGGCAGAGCAAGTGGAGGTACTGAACAAAAGATGGCACCCACAGGTGTCAACGGCAGTGTCCAGGAGTTCGGAGTACACAGATGTGCAAAGATCCGCGCAGGTCTGCCTACCTGTGTTAAGTAGATATGGCCTAAAATCATGAAGTTTATGCTTGTGGTTTTCCTGTAATACAGGCACAGGCTCCTGAGCCATTCATCTAGCAGAGTGGGACCCCAACATATGTGGAGCCTTCTGGTGCTACTGTGTGTAACACACGACACACCAAAGGGGGGGAAAAAAAAAAAAAAAAAAAAACCCACAAAGATCCTCTATTTATGTATTTATGTCATTTTTCCTTCTGGTAAACCACATCATTTCAAACCTGATGCTCCACACTGAACCATAAGTTTCTATCAAGCTGGTTGTGTTTTCTCTGCATTCCTTAGCAAGACAGGCAGATGACTGATTGCTAAAACAGAAAGCAATTAAAAAGTCAGAGGAGCTGAAACCTACGTTACAGTAGATGCCATAAAGATAACTATGTCCAACGCATACTAATTGCCGGAGTCAACATGAAAACTCGTAAAAGAGCCATCTGTAATTCATGCAGTCTGGCAAGACAGTAGCTGTAAGTTACTCACTACAACTTACAGATGAATAAACTATATTAAACAAGAGAGGGGGGAGGGAGATGCTCAGCAACTGTTTTTCCCTCTCTGCCTACTACCAGAAGGAAGCCTCACATTTTTCGAAGATGCTATTTTTCTGTTGTTGCCAGGGTGAGGAAAGGGTGTCTTCCCCACAAAAAAAGGCAGAAGGAGTCTTGACCTTTAATTGAGTTGATCCTGATCAGAACAAGTGTTTTACCTCTGCACCAGTATCCCTGCACCCTTCCATGCCATGGCTAGAGATTGTTCGTGCACACACACAGTTAAAATCTCCTTCTTCCTCCCTGTGCTGCCCCGGTGGGGTCCCTTGCTCTGTTCCAACACACTGCAAGCAGCAGATTCCCTCCCTGTGTGCCATGCTTTCATCCAAATCCCAGCAGAAAATTAACAGCACAGTTTACAAGCTGGGTTTCGACACAGGATGAAAAGACACTCATTCAGTTTTTCCTTATTACTTGACGCGGGACTAAGTTTCAAACACAGTCTCACATTGAAGGAAAGGCACCCCACACGTTCCACCTGAAAAAAGAGGCAAGAGGTGTCCTTTTCCTCCACCGGACAGTGGATGGGATCTGGGACACATGCTGTCACAGAAAAGGGCAGCAGCAATACACACACCCTGAGGGAGGACGGACTGATCGTCACATTTAGAGGTGATTTAAAAAAAAAAAAAAACCCAAACCAAAAAAACACCAGTAACTGTAGCATCTAGCTGTCTCCCCAGCCAGTTACTGCACATCTGAGTGCTGTGCAAGTGTGCCAATTAAACAAAAAAGTGTCAAGGGCCATCAATGCATCAGCCCAGACCCAACATTTACATGTAAATTAAAAAAATCCCCAGGTTTTCATAAAGTTCTAATAAAGAAAGAATTACAAAACAGCAGTGTTTGCTCATCTGTCTTTAGAATTTACCCATTCGACCCCTGCAGGTGCTGCCAACACCTAAAGATGCAGATGAAATCGCTAAATTAAATGAAACAATAATCAGTAAAAAATAAGTACATATTTAGAAGAGAATGTATCCACTGCTACAGCCAGAGTGGGTGGGTGTGAGGAGGGGGAAGGGAGACAGACTCTCATGGCAGATGGCCAACTACTGGTTGCAGTCTTGCTCCACTGCCAGTGTTATTTCCATAGTCCTAGACATAAAGGATGACTGACCAGTTACAACTCAACAGAAATGCTGGAGGACTCCATGGCTTGGAATTTTAAAAGCTAAAAGACTGGAAGGTCCTTTTAAAAAAAAGCCTTTAATTCAACCCCAACTGTTTGGGCTAAACGCAAGAACTGCCAGGTGGGATTCCCCAGCCCGTATTTTGCAGGAGGACACGGACACCACTGCAGCGGGCACTGCTTCTGGGCAGGAGAGCTGCAAAATCTCTTCCTGGGCAGATACACGTGCTAACCCCTTGTACCACACAGATATGCTTCTGAAGAAGAACAGACTAATTATAACCGCTCGATTCCTAGCAACAGAGTGGAGTTCTTCTTTAACTCAAGTTAAGGAAGCTTCTTTCTGTTTTGTTTTAAATAATCAAGGCCCAGTTTTTGCCAGCCTCCACAGTGTGGGCCCATGCATGACCGCTGTGACAGCAACCCAGACACACAGAAGGTTTCAGTAGCACTGCAGCAGGTCAAGCCCTTTCCACCAGATTAGGCTTGAATCCAAAACTGTAGAGGCAATGGCAGCTTAAACTGCCATGCTTCAACTTAGTTTTGGTTGTTTCACGAATAACTGGCAGTGTCAAACAATAACCATTTTGCAGTCAATGCCAGCTATGCCCAAGTGCCAGGAGTACACTATGAACTCACCTTACTTGTGCTCCAGTCGGGTAGCTCAAGCTTTGAGAGCTGCAGAGACCAGCTCCAGCAGTTCCCATCCCTGGGCAGCAGCCTGCTCATTTTGACTGAGCACTTACTCCATTCTAACAGCGCTTTTACACAGCCCAAGAGAAATAAATTGCATCCATATTTAAAAAAAAAAAAAAAAGAAAATCCAAGCTGAGACAGAAGAAACCAAGAGTATCATTTTTAAAACTTCTCAGCCCACAAATCATCCTCCTTATTTCCTCATCTCCAGAAGTGCTGTCTCCCCTCCCCCAGCTACATGCCTGAACAAGCAAGTTTGCTGTTGCAGATGTCAGTACAGGCTCCGTTTTCCAGCGCGGTACGGAGCAGCCTTGGCTCTGGTTCCACTTTTGCTCACAGGAAGGCAGGGCTTCAACCGCACAAGTCAAAGTAGTGACTGGAGTCAGAGCTTGCTAAGCAGGGTGGGAAAAATAAAGGCCTCTTATGTTAAAGCATACCCAAAGTCCATATAAGCAGGTTTCCTGGAGGAAATCTGTGTTCCAGAGGAAATGACTAGATGCAGCATAAAGAAAATATATTAACACACACAGTTAAACACACCCCCGCTACTCTCCACCTAAGTTACTCAGCTCTAAGTCCAAACTACACATTAGCAGCAACAGCAACTAAAAGCGGCCAAATCATTAATCATTTTTCCAGTCAAAAGTTTCCAATCCAGAAGATGAACATAGAGCACAGGGCTCAGAATTAAGCCCTGCTATCCCCTAACATGGAATAAATTCCCAGTACAAGGTATTCATGTTTTAAATACACATAAGTCTTTGCGAAAACTTAGCATGTATGCATGCACCTTGTTAAATGCAGAGATTTGACATTTGCCATTTAGCAATGGGGGCAGGGGTAAGAAATATGTAAGAAAACTAGAACATTGTCAGGTCAAGTCAACAACATCCCACACACACAGAGGACACCATAACGCAGTGGTTTGCAAAAAGCCAGACTATGTAAATAGCAGAAAGTTTGCATTAACCTGTAAAAGATGAGTCTTTCTGAGGAGGTGAGACACCAAGACAGAGACCTGCAAAGAGGAAACCAATGTTCTTAAGAGCAAAACTCGTCCAACTCCTTTCTCACTGGGAAACTAAAGAGCAGAAAGACAACACGAGCATCGTTAGCCAATGAAGCCATCCAAGAGCCTCAATTAGACTGAGGGGGAAAATGCCGCAACAGTTCAGCGCTAATTGGAAATGCGAACATTTATCACCAGAATAGCGCTCGCTCCTGTGTATAGCTCCATTGTGTTCACTGCAGCTAATGACAGTAGGAAGCCCTGTGCTCCATAGTATTTATGTAACGACTGGCAAAGCTGTCACATTCCCTTAATTGCTAGCCAGGATTTTCATACTGGCAGTAGTTTTCAATTAAAAGAAATCGCAGAGATTGCTTCACTTTCACATTGCTTCGTTCAAGTTTTGGTTCTTCTTCAAAGCTGGGGAAAGAGGAAGAATGAATAATTCTCCCAAGACAGAATGAGCTCTGCATCAAACATGAGCTTTTTGTAGACAAACTGAATTAAGAGACAAGGAAAGCACGGTCAAATAACCAGAACTGAAAGAGCTAATTTAGCATCAATAAAGACAAACAATCTGAGAACTGCACATAAATCTGCTTCAAGTTGGCAATGATTACTCCTTCAATTATGATACGTGTAATGCTCTAAAAGCAGTTCATTTAAAAGGCAAAATGAAAAAGCCTAAGGTAGCTTAGGGTTTCCACCTAATTGAGCTTTCACAGTAGAGCCTCCTTTGCTGGTGGAGCTTCAGCTCTGTGTTCATAATTATATGCCATCTAGCAAAACACCCTATTGTACCTACTTTATAATCCCAGTACGTACAGAAGTAAGTGTAGCGAGTACACTGCGGCAAGGTCTCGTGTTCCTCGACTTCCTTACATGTACCAAATGGACTGCAGAGCATTCACTAGTCCATTTGGAATCATCATCGTTTAATCTAATGAGCAGCAGTTTGGTTTTAGGAGGTGCCATCAGGCCTTTTATCACATCATTTACTCGGATCCCAATCATACTGTATGTCAGTAGAGAAAAGAAAGCTCTATAGGACTGGTACAAAGGAACTGCTGTTTCTGCAATATATTACGACACAACTCAGCATTAGCGCTCAGTTAAATAAAGCCCATGAGCCAAGTGAACTATTTTTACTCCATTGAATAAAAGGAAATATAAGAACATCACTTATTACAGTAGCAGGCCCATTTTAAGTCACTATGTAATTAGGAGTAGGAGTTAATAACAGAACCAGAAATAGTAAGCAAGGTTTTCCTCAACACCTTTGTGCAAGTCTTTCTGGGGCATGGATCATCTTATCCTGTGTTCTTGCTATGATCACCCAAGCAGCTTTAAGTGGGACGCATGGATCTTCACTGCTACCTATTTAAAACTCATTCTCTCTCATGAAGCAGCAACATCAGCTGCAGCCACAAAACCCAATCCAGCGGAGACTGATCGAGCTCCTATACGCAGCCCTGTCAGCATCTGCAGCAAGCGACTTGCTTCTTTCAATCCAATTCCCAGTGGATAAGCATCTACATCATAAAATTAGCAACAATATGAACTGCAAATTCAGCAGAATTTGGATTCCACTGATGGATGGACTGCCAGTATGCATGTTTTATTCATCTCAAGACTGCTTTGTCTGGTTGGTTGCATCTCCCCTCCGTACTTAGAATGCTAAAAATCATTTTATGGTCACTACTGAGCAGCCAAGAAGCTCTATAGACATTGTTGTTCCTTTTCTAAGTGCTAGCCAAAACTCACCAGATCTCCAAAATGAAGACAACAACCAAAGACTGACGTTCTAGGAAGTCGTATGAGTCAAGGCATTTTGTTCAGTACAGCATTCCCTCCCATTGCTGTAAGTCACCTTGCTTAAGTCCCACAGCTACTTCCCGCTAAGGTCATCAGCATGTGAATTAGCCTCCCTATGAGAGCACAGCATGCAGCAGATCAAGATGCAGAGTTTTCTGATCATCCTTCCTTAATTCCGATAATTAATATTCAAGGACGTCCACCACCAGCACACTCTCACAGAGGTTCCTGCTACCTACCCATAACCCTAAAGCTTCCTCAGTGTTGAGGCACTCAAACCAATTCTCATTTCAGCATCCACCCCAGGTTACCTGCCTCTCTCTCCTATTGTAAATCCAAGGCAAGAGAGTGTAAAATGAGATATTTTAAATTCTGTAGCTAGCACACTACAATTTCACCTCTCACCTTTACAGTAACTGCTCAGTTCGCTATAAAACTCAGACACGAAGAGGGCAGTCAATTTTGGAAACAGCTATTTCACAGCCCACAAGAAATCTCAATGTTGGTCCCCGAGCATACCCAGGAGGAACACATGGGGCTGCACTTCCCAAACCAATTTTGCCCCATCCACTTTATGGCATTTACACCCTGCCTCGTGTAAGCGCTGCCTCCCTCTTTACCAAAGCTCACATTCGTACACCCACTGCAGCACAACCTGCACTAACTCCCCCTTTTCTTTCTTACACTCCTCACAGAGGGATGCGGTGAAGTGAAATATGCTGGCTGTGGGAAAGGAGATCCTGCAAATCAATCCAGAACAGAGAATGACCTGATGGCTTAAGTGAACTGCCTCCTTTGCAAGTATGAGGTTGCTCCTTCCGCTCTTTCTTTCCAGTCGTTTCCTTTGAGCTGAGTTTTCCTCCATTCCTGGTTATTCTTGTACTGCTGGTATTTGCAGGTGCTGATTCACAGCCTCCCAAGATACACGTTTGACTGCTTTTATTTTTAAGAAAAGTCACTTCAGGCTGGAAATAACTCTTGTTTTTCTGTGAACACTCTTCCGTGTGTATCTAGTTTTATCTGAGGTGCCTAAATATTCTACTTTAACTATAGCCTCAAAGTTTTGTCAGTCTCTGTTGCTCTAGTCAAATATTATAAAACAGACATCCAAATTTGTGGCCTGCAATTGCACTAGGTCCCTTTTAGCTTTAAAAATGTAAGTTGGATCTCAGCCTAATATGTATTCTTTAAACTTCTAATATGGTTTGAATTTACATCCCCATAGGTGAAACTTCCCCTCAGGGTTTCAATCCTTAACACAATTAAAAATCTGAAAAAACCTAATGCTTTAGTTCTGACAAAGCTGAACTGAGATATCTCAAATAGAAGTGGACAAATCCCAAATCACAACTTTTTGAAATGGGCTCTCAAAAAGCAGCCCTGAGCAAATCAGCCCACAAGTCTGTCATTTTAATATCTTATGTTACCAGCAGACGGCTTCTATCTTAGATCCAAGATGATGTACTGTCTCCAGCCCCTGCTCCGCTGGCTCCTAACCTCCTCTCCCCCATAGAGCATCTGTATTCTGGGTATTTCCTTGGAGATTCACTAACTGCTCCTTCCTCAAAGGCTGCGATTATTGGCATTTTTCTCAGACTACATTTCTAAGTGTTTAAAAGACCTGCCAGGACAGAGAAATAAATACACGCAGAAAAATATCAATCAATCATTCTCTCTGTCAAGACATCGCAGGTAAAGAGAAGACCTAAGTTTTGGCTAATGCCTTTAAAGACTGTTTTCTATCTTGCATGCCTGTATATCATTTACATAGCATTTCACACTCTCTCTTAACATCAGTGTCCTCAGAGGGAGAGAGTGAATTAGAGTATTGGTATCTCTATTTTAGGAGGCAATTAGACCAATAACAATAAACCAGAGCTGAATGTATGCTCAAAACAATCTAGTCAGAATTCTATTTTAATTAAAAATCAGTCAAATAATCCTATTATCCCAAGGATTGTTTTAGGCATGGTTCCAATCCAGCACATCTTTTTTTAATTTTTTAGTTCCGCACCCAGAAAGCGATTGGAAAAAAACCACTGAAAACTACCAGAACAGTCCTTTCTGTACAAGTTCCTCTCCCAATTGGAGAGCCCAGGAGGATAGAGAAATAAGTATTCCAATGTCAGTCAGCCACTTGCTAAGCCACTTAAAAAAAAGAAATTAAAAGGAAAACAATAAAATAAAAGAAGCATACAACTCAGGCCAACAAATACAATTTTCCTGTTCTTCACCCCACTACCTGCAAACATCGCCTCAAAGGGCGCCTCTTATTTCCTCCTATTTCCACCCTTGGCCTCCTTTGTCAAAAAGTAACATGCGCCTCTTCTACAGCTGCACAGTTTATGTGATTTTATTTAAAAAAAAAAAAAAAGATAAAAGAAAGGTTTCAAAAACCATCTTTCATTTCTGGATTTGCTCTCACATGCTCTGTGGGGCCCTGCTGCATAACAAGCATTTTATCCATTAGGAGACAGCACCACAAGCCAGCACAGCTGTCAGAGCCAGTTACCTGCATGTGTCACTGAACTGGGGTCCAAAGGAAGATGGCAGGAGCAGGGCAGAGATAAGAGTATGTAGTACAGTAGAGAGTGTGCATGTATAAACATACGCATATACACATATACATACACACACACACGTGTATGTGCGCATGTCTGTGTATATAACTTGCACCGCCCAAGTAACTCACCTGTTCTGTTTACTCCTGGACAGTGAGTATGCATCATAGTGCAATAAGACCAACAGACAGCTTTGAATTCATATAATTTGGTATTACGCATTGCCTAGTTACTTCTGTAAGTATGCATACACCAGATCTTGTTTCTACTAAATGGAATCCATATTAATTTAAAAAATAAAGAAATCAACTCCCCAAAGGCATATAAACAAAGGTTGTTGCCCAAATCCATGTTGACCTCGTGCATACAGGTTACTGAGCCACTACCACTCACTACACTGAAATACACTTAGGAATTAAATGAGAAAAGAAAATGAAGATGCTTTGTGAGCCCATTTCCTCTTCCGAGACACTTGTGGGAGGGAGGGCCAGGCAGCTCAGAAAAAGATAACCTCACAATTTCCCTTCAGGCTTGTGCTGAAGAAAGAAGAGATTCAAGGACTTTCAATTCCAGAAATAGAAAAATCCTCCCCTGCAGAAGTTTTATTCTACCAGGTCACCACACAGAAGACAGTGGTGGGTCCCCAGCCATCTCCTTCACCACTCCTTATCTTGCTGAGCCCCCAGGTCTGCCAAACTCAAACTCCGAATGCCTCTGGTTTATTGCGATGTGGAGAAGATGCCAACAGACATAACTAAGAGAGTTCCTGAACCACTTGGAATATCTTCACGTTATTTATTTTTAGCATTTGAGTGTAGAAGTCCAAGAAACTGGTGGGTAGAAACACGTTTCGCTCATCCTGGTATTTAGTAGTGAGACTAAACTTCAGCTGTGAAGCCCTCTTGCCTCCTCCACTGCGTGCATCCCTCAAATACCAGTGGGAAATCAGGTAGGATGGTTTCAGTGTGTCAATAGTGCATGTGATTATGATGAAGTGGGAAGATTTTCCTTATTACAGGCTTTCCACGGCCTTAAACTTTGAGAAAGTTTCTTCTGCTTGAAGAGACAAAAGCTCACTCCCTGCTGCTAGGACAGGGGGTAGGCCCAGAGCAGTTGCCATGAATATGCAGACGTGGTGGGTGGGTGGGCATTTCTTTTCCCCTCCCCATCCCCAAAAGAACAACAGCTAGAACAACTTTTAGACCTTTACACTCGAGGAGAAAATCGTTACAAAGCAGCAAGGTCTTAGTTTAACCTGGCAAATTTTTACAGTACACAGTCAGAAAGCCAGAGCAACTTGACTTCACACGTGTACAGGATTAAGCACGGCCATCCAACACTGAACCGTGCCACAGTACTGCAGGATCAGGATCACCGCTGTGCTGCAGCTTGGTGGTCACTAGGGCCAAATCCCATCTCACCTACACACACAAACCCAGTGCAGAATATTGCGGCATGAGGCTGCAGGACCATATGGCAAGACCATGTCTGACTCACGCGGCCATGCAAGTACGAAGCTGACAGGAGAGGTAATATTTGGTTTGAACCTTTTCTATACCATTAGCGCTTGCACCAATTACGACAGCCAACAGCAGTCACTCTGATGGGAGGGCTGAACAATAGTGGCACAGCTGTCAACCACATTCACAGAACCAAATCCTTAAGAGTTCACCATTTTAGGGCCAGAACACAATCCATCCAGCAAGATCCACGGGCTTGCAGCTTTTCTAGGACAGAATGCTTCAGAGAGTAAGTACAGCTGACACAGACGTTAAAAAACTAAGCGCGTTTGCCTGTTTCTCAGGGGGATTTAAACAGCAGGTGAGTGGGGCTGGTCTGTGGGACGTGACCCTTTTTTATTTCAGCTATTTAGATGCAAATTGTTCCCCTTCCCTCCCCCTCTCAACACCATCTGTTAGCCCAGAGGTTTAGACTCTGCCTAGGGTGTAGGTTTTGGGGGAGGGGCACAGAGATAAAGTATTGAGAAAATTTCAGTTGATGCCCCTATTTCCTCTGGGACAGAGTTTAGGTGAAAGAAAAAAAAAAATCACTTTGCAATACTATTAAATTACAATAGGATTCTTCTCTCATTCTACTGCACTTTCCTACCGACCCCATGGATTTCCTACCCTAGAAAGCATTCCTTGTCCAGCTTTCAGCCAACAAGCAACATTATATAGGGACACTTATAGCAGGTTGCTATGGTGTTAGCATAGGGCATGAGCTGGTATTGCAGGAAGTATCAGAGATTCAAGGAATTAAAGTCTTAAATAATAATGATGAAGTCCTTCACTACAAGGTGCAGTATTTAATGTTCTTTTAGTGCTAGGGAAGTTGCCTCATCTCTGCTGTTCACTGGGGAAAAAAAAATCAGACAATGTACTTTCAAGAACTGTTGAGAGATTTGATTCATTAAACACTTCACATAGGTCTCTGGATTCTTCATAAAGGAAAGATTATGGGTGATGGCACAGAGTGGGAGGGGTGGCTGACAGACCAGATGGGTGTGCTGCCACTCAGAGGGATATGGACAGGCTGGAGAATTGGGCCAACACCAACCTTGTGAAGTTCAGCAAAGGAAAATGCAAAGCCCTGCTGCTCGGGAGGCATAACCCCAGGCACCAGCACAAACTAGGAGCCAACTGGCAGAAAAGCAGCTGTGCAGAGAAAGACCTGGGAGTCCTGGTGGACACCAAGTTGACCATGAGCCTCGAAAGTGCCTTTGCAGCAAGGAAGGTCAACAGCATCTGGGCTACATTAGGAAGGACACTGCCAGTAGGTCAAGGGAGGTGATCCTTCCCCTCTGCTCAGGGCTGGGGAGACACATCTGGAGTGCTGGGTCAAGTGCTCACCTCTGCAGTACAAGAGAGACATGGACATACTGGAGAGAGTCCAGCAAAGGTCCACAAAGATGATTAAGGGCATCAGACATACGAGGAGAGGCTGAGAGAGCTGGGACTGTTCAGCATACAGAAAGAAAAGCTCAGGGGGATCTTATCAATGTGCATAAGTACCTGATGGGGGTGTAAAGAAGATGGAACCAGGCTCTTCTTGGTGGTATCCAGCAACGGGACAAGAGGCAAAGGGCACAAATTGAAATACAGGAAATTCCATTTAAATGTAAGAAAGAGGGGGAAAAGAAAACAAAACACAAAACAAAAAACCAAAAACTTTTTTCCTGCGGGGGGAAC
Organism: Fregata magnificens; assembly: GCA_013389945.1. NCBI lineage: Eukaryota > Metazoa > Chordata > Aves > Suliformes > Fregatidae > Fregata > Fregata magnificens. The sequence continues at coordinate 83,331 of WAAD01000911.1, read as the reverse complement.
CAAACCACAAAACAGGTTGCCCAGAAAAATCATGGCATTTCCATCCTTGGGGGTGCTCAAAAGCCCACTGGACATGCCCCTGAACAAACTGTTCCAGCTGCCACCACTTTAAGTGGGGGGTTGGACTAGACTAACCCCAGGGGTTCCTGCCAACCTCACCGATTCTACAATTACAAGCCACAAAAAGTGGCAGGGGGGCTCTAAAGGAGAGAGATACACAATATCTTTCAAACTACTTATCTGAAGCAAGTATTTTTAGTCAACAGCATCCAAGGCCCCAGTTTAGCGATGAAGACAAATTAACAGATGATAAGTGACAACCCTGCGCAGAAAATCAGTAAAAGAGTTGGGATCAGTACTACAACACCCTCATTTTGAGTTTTAATGTGTGGAGTACAGTCCTGGTACTTGGGAGATGCAAGCTCTCATCCCAGTTCTCACACAGACCTCATTTGTGATCTTGGAGGCACAAAAGGGGGTGAAAAAAGTGCGAATACTTCTTGTTTGCTCTGCTCTCCTCCAATCAGTCAATCAACTCTTTAAGGGAAAGGCAATTCAGGTAGTTACACAGCATGAAAAAAAAATCCCTTCCAGGTGCTTCTGCAACTTCAGTTAACACAAGAAACACATTCTCAGTTAAAAAAAAAAAAAAAAAAAAAAGAAAAAGAGAACTTTGTATGCAATCCTGATGGGAAATTCAACAGCAGAGGGTAAAGAGGGGCATGGAGGGATGGGAAAACCCTTCCTCCCCCTTGGAGCCCAGGTGATGGGACAGAAGAGCCCTCCCTAACTTGAAGTATGAATAGACAGAGACCACCTAAGGGGAAGTGGGGAAGGAAGAAAACACAGTGTGGGCTTCAGAGCCTCAACTGCAGCTGAGCAAGTTCTCAAGCGGCCCTTGCACAACATTCAAGGCTGACACCAAGACGGGTTCAGGCAGACTTTAATGATGATGCTCCACTGAAGTGAAGGAAAGGAGCTCTTACTATGGCTGGGAAGACTTCCTGCCAGGCAAGGTTTGCATAGCAACATTTTTTTAAAGGGTTTTGGGACTTTTCGGTTTTTTTTACTGTTGGGATATTGTTTTGAGTGTTGCCAACACAAACACATTATTTTCCTCTTTCTTGCACAGACCAAAGAGGCCAAACAACATAGGATTTCAACTATTTGGTGGCAGTCAGGACCTTCAGGTACCTACTTCCAAACTATTATCTTCTTAAATATATGCGATTCAGTATCTCTTACTGGAAAGCAATACTCTGACAAAAGTTGCAGGCATTTCATAGAAACATTTTCAAAAAAAAATATCAATTATCTGAACAATGTGTCTATAAATTTGTGCTGATATTTTGAAAGAATTTAAAGTTTTCATTTTAAAATAAAAGTGGTTCTATTTTCTCCATCTATGAAAAGTAGATTTTTCAGAACACCAGCGTTTGCCCTACAGAATGAGAGTCTTTTTTATGCACTGCCCTAAATCACCAGCTAATTTCTGTTTCCAGATCTCTGGCATTTCACCAGCATTGCTGAGAATCTAAAGAACAGTTACTGGAAATGCTTTTATTTAACCAACTTCTTGTTCACAAATCCAAGCGCATGTATAAATTTTAAGGGCTGCAATCCTGCAGTTTGATCTGTAATACAAGATACAGGCACCAATTCTCAGTCTCCTTGACTTTAAAAAGACAGAAAGGTCATTTGTGATAGCTAAGGGGTACTTGGCCTTAATGCCAGCAAGCCACCCACTGAAAACAGTGGGAGTTTGGCCCGAATTAGGATTTCAGGATTTATCCCATAATGCCCTGTAACACTTCCCACACAGTACTACCTGACAGCTTCTGAAAATTGGCAAAATGTGAAGGACGTGCCGACAACATCCTAGATGAGGTTTCCAAGGGTGTATTTTGTAACAATTGAATTCAACCAATACATGTCTGCATATGCACATATCCTCGCAATTCCACATTAACAGGGTTTTTAGCATGCTGACTTTAAAAGCACAGTGGCTAAAAACACATCTCCAAAAGCTACTCAATGCCAAACAAACCAGACTTCTAAAAGCAAAAAACCCACAAAGCAGTTGCATCCAGGACATCACTGACCTTGTGCAATAGTCCCCCCCATTTGGTTCCCTGCTGTTATTAGCGATTAGATAAGTAACACCAACAATAGGCAGATGCTTTTCTAGAACCTCTTTCCAGCACCACCTCCCAAATGTCATCTTCTCCCACAGATACCTCCAGAACCGCCCTAGAATAACTACTGCCACCCTCAGCATGGCCTGGGACAAGGTGGATGCGTTTACAGCAAGGAAGCATTGAGGTCCAAGATCTAACTGCTGCCCACACAGTGCCTTTGCACCCAGATCCAACAGCATGGATGCTCAGGAAACCAGTCTGCTACTGGTTGACGGTCTTTCCCATCCCTGTTCCACTCTTATCTGGTCAATATTTGCTTAGTTAACTATATGCCCGAGTTGAACATTTCCCCTGAGGGAAATGTGGCTAATCAGCCCTGTTCAAGCCAAACTGAGCTTTATCCTGTAGTGAGCCAAGCAACAGCCAGTTCATGTATTCCACGAGCCAAGGGCTTCATACGGTATCGCTGCTCTGAATGGGGGGCCTGGATCCTGCCCAAACTAAAGTCACCGATTTCACTGACAACAGCACAGGGTCTGTGGCATCTAATTCTGAAATGGATCCTTTATTTGGATCCCTGGAGGCAGCAGGGGCTTGCACATGGCTAGATCAACGCCTACGGTGCAAGTCAGATCGTATCCCTGTAAATAATCAACATAGCAACTGGGACACAATATGTAAGGGTTTGGTACAGCCTCTTCAGCTGTCACAGCAGTACCCTGACAATAACCAACAGAAAAAAACCCAGACAAAACAAAAAAAATTTTAAGAGATAGCCAAGGGACAGTGGGTCTTTCAGGAATTGAAACGTGACTCATTTTGGAGCAAGAGCCTAAGCACACGTGCTGCTGAAGAGACAAGACAGGTTCCAATTTAAAAGCAGCACTTAGTTATCAAATTACAAGAAGACTTCCACAGATTAGTTGGTATGCTCGCATTTTACCCAGAAACTAGTCATTTTTTAAGACAATCCAAATGCAGGAGAAGGAAAGAAGCCTGACTCAAAGGAAAAAATAAAAGAAAATAAAAGGGAAAAAAAGGGGGGGGGGCAGCAAAAAAATCCCCTATTTGTCATGTTTATGACTTACATTCTCTAGACAGGAAATCTTTGGAGCAAGCAAAAGCCTGCCTGCCCTCCACTTCACAAACCCTTGATATCATAGTCACATTTCAAAAATATTGCCTTCTTGCATGATGCAAATTAAAAGGCATAAGTAATTCTCTGACATACTATTGAAAAACCACATACCAACAAGAAATGGCAATTTATTGCATGCAAGTCCATTAAACTATTACTTACAGGGTAATAAACAGCAGCCACACAGCTACTGCTGTCACCGCTGAGCGGAAAACCTAGGAAGTTCCTCATCCCTGGCCCCTGGAGTTTGAGTGAGAGAAGTTGAACGGCTCCTGCTTGGAGCAGGGTTTTGTCCTCCAGAAAGACTGCAGCATTTCAGCTAACACAGCAATTGTCCTGTAATTATCATGCACGCTTTATAGTCAATAAAACAAAAGGGACCCTTAACTTCAGAAGTAATTTTTAAGGGAAAGCAGCAGAAAGCTTTTCAAAGAATGACTGTGAAAGGACAAAGAGAGGACATTGTGCATTTATATCAGTCAGTAAGGCGCTCATCACGACAATTGTGACTGAGGATGGTCATGGGAGACCAGGGTTCACAGGCCACACCGAAAGTGGTTTTATTTTCACAGCGGGAATGCAGTTGTCGACCGCTCAGAAAGAGCCCTAAACGAGAAGGCAGGCTGGCAAGCCAGAACAAGACACCCAGCTGGCTCCACAGCCTAGACAAAAGCTTGGTTCTCTGAAGCTTTTTATTTTCCCTTCCTCTTCCAGAGTTAAAATTGGGATGGTATCAGTTCCTCTTTCCCAAATGGAAAGCCATCGGAGAGCAAACCAGATTTCTAAGCTTTCTAACAGCTATGCAGACCATGCTGTCAGAGCTTGCTGCTTAACATGTACACATTCACGGGGTAGTCTTGAGATCAGAGCAGAGCTACAGTTGGATGTTCTCCAGGGGTATTTTAGGAGAACAGAATCAAATTGCCACACAAACATAATTGCCAAATTTCAGTCTAATGTTACAGCAATTTGCTTGACGTTTCATTTCAGAGGACAGACTGGTGGAGTAATATTTTGTTGTTATTAATGTGTCCGAGTCCCTTAATGCAGCGTTCATATCTTTGTAAGGGATGGGATTTCTTCTTCTTCAAGTTCTGCTTTTGATAATAGAAAACATTACAAATTCTTCATGCAGCCTGGAAAAAAGATGTGGATAGACTGAGTTTAAGGCAGTTCTCAGTGAGAAAGATGCAGAGGAGCAGAGGATATTCAGTCCTCTGCTTTCTCTTCCAGGAGTCCATTCAGAAAGCCAGCCTGCAAGAAATTTGCCAAGTGTCTGGTCGCTGCATTACCTGATGCTTTCAAATCTTGCAACCCACACAGAGCCGAAGCATCTGGGAAACAGGATTTTGCTGCCTCCAACCCCACAGTATTTAAAAGAGGTCAAATTCTGACCCCGTTTGAAAAGGCTGCCCAGAAAACGTGTGCACAATGAGCATGTTTCTATGCTCCCATCACCAAATCACTGTCCGTGCAGCTCTCTGGGCTGACTTGCAACTCAGTCCGCAACTCTCTGTTTCCAAGTCTTGCAGGCATCTCGCAGCATCACAGAGAACACTCAGATGAACTGAGTGCATCAATATGCATTCAGACCATCTGTTAAACCCACAAGGCATCCACTGTCAGAAGATCCGTAGAGTGGGGAGTCAGCGTTAAGCAGCAAGTACGGTTCCCTCTTCACCATCTCTTTTAAGAAGTATTTTGGTCCCAATTCCCACAGAATTGGAATGTTACTTAAAGAGGACTTTTCAGTCACAGCACCACATGAGATTTCAGGTTTCAGAGTAAAGTTGAGCTATCAGAAAACCAAGTCACTTATCCATCTTGTTTCCATTATAGAGCGGGGAACTCAATCAGGCTCTTCAAGCTGGAAGAAAGCACCTTCTCCACCAGACAAGGCTTCCTGAACATAGAGTTAGAACCTGCCACTACCTGACAGACATGACTGGGGGAATCAATCCCTACTCTTGATTTGCTCAAGGTGTTCATTTAAATCAAAGCAATCACCTCTAGGAACAAAGACTGAAAGAATATTTTTGCTTATAGTGTAAGAATCTGTTTTAGTAGAATTAGTATTTGGTTTTTTATGACTCTGCACTAGCATCTGAACTGCGCCTCTTCAAGACTTCAGAGCAAACAAATCAGTAAAGTTTTAATGTAGAAAGCAAGAAGATAAAAGAGATTTATTTAAAGAGATTACAGACCCCTAAACGAATTACAAGAGCCATGTCATTCTGTAACACTGTCCATAAGAATTGAGCTCAACCTTCAGAAGCCTGTTATCTGGATTATTATTTTTTTAAACATGAAACGGCTGTATCCCAACACTGAGCTTCAAGCCTAAGAGCACTTCTTTCTGAAGATGACTGACCATAGCAAAAATCAAGCTAAGAAGTGTGAAAAGTGGCTTCAGATCTATTTAGCAGGTGTATGATTCCAAGCACCAGCTTGATAACTAAGTTGAGCATCCAGAGACACAGGAGGCACCAACTGTAAGTCAGAGGGGGGACAAGTCCCAGTCTACAGTCACATGGAGGCACCAAAAATCTGGTTTTGCTCTCTCCTTTCTTGAGTCCCTGGAAGAAATACATTATTTCTGCTCTATTCCATTTTGAATGGGATTCCTTTTTAAGTACAAATTCCCCCTTTCCCCTTACTTTTTGGAACAATCTTCATGCAGGAAGATATATTCTAAGGAGAACTTTAGTCTGTAAGAACTGCATCTCGCTACTCCACAAGCGAGACAAAGCGCTCCAAAGTCACGCTCTGGGTAGTGACAGAAATAAAGATCTTACCAATTTCCTCAGAGCCCTACAGACTCTGTGAAAATCATGTAGCGATCAAGTCACAACCACCACTGGCCCCCATTAGCATCACGGGCTTGGAGTGGTTTCTGAAGAGCAGGCCACACTTCTGCGGGTGACCTCCTAGCCTTGAGTAAGAACACCGTTGGCCGGAGCTGTAACAATGCAACAGCGACAGGCTAACGATAGCATCACTTGAGCAGAACCTGTCCCACAAGACAACAGTTACTGCTTATGGATCCCAAGAGAACTCCACTAAGGGATATTAAAGGAAATACTTTTGTAGAAATCCACTTGCACATACAAAGGTAGAAATGGCACAAAGCTCTCAAACGCTACTTTGCTTGCTCTTGTACTAGTTACAGAAAATCCACAGCAGCACAGACTTTGGCATAAACATTAGTCACTCATGTACAGACCCTGGACTCCAGGCAGCCTGACATGCCTGCCCATGCTCCAAATACACCTCCGATGGCAGTGCAGACTGAACTACGAAGACAAGCACGGAGCCAGGTGGCAGAGATTTCAACATGACAGCGCTATTTCAACAGAAGCTCAAGCACAGTCCCAGTTTCCTCTAAAAATTAAAGGCTTCAGTAAGACAATTCATGCAATTAAAGCTACACACAGCCTTAAGTCACCTGCTGGGTCAAGATCCAGGTGATTCTAAGAATCTGTATGCAGGCTGCTTACCCAGAAATTAACCTACTGCCTTGGAAAGTGTTGCTTAATTTAGAAGAGTGATTACTTACAGCACCTGCTGCTAGCCTCACAGCCTTTGGTATGCCAGCTTCTCCAAAATTAATGCTAAGTCTTCTAAAATTATTTACATAAGTAATTAAGGAAAGAACTAAAAAAAGAGACTGCTAAATGTATAACATAACAATCAGCTGTGTTATCAGCAGCAATTGAAACTATAATTTCCAAAGCAAATAGCATGAGTCAAGGCAGCCTGAGCTGAAGTGACACAGTTGGTCCTGGCGGCAGACTCCATCCTCAGCCAGGCATAACAGAAAACGCATTGCACAGGCTACACACACCAAATTGTATACGCGCATGACACCACCACCCCAGGAGAAGCTCCACACAGCAGGAGAACCTTTGCAAAAGAGGTCTCCTGGCTTTAAAGCCACACTACCTGTAGGCTTTAAATCTAAGGCCAAACCCACAGTAGCCTTGTTCTGCAAGCGTAGTGCCTCTTGCAGGAACTGAGTGCTGAGGTCAGCAGGCAAAGGAGGGAGGAAGAGAAGGGGTGAAAGGAGGACTGAGGATCAGGCTCAGTTCTCAAGGCCTTAGTCCTTCTCCAGAAGTTTCTGTTCACACCTACATATGGGGACTCAAAATAAGTCCATGGGCCCTGATGGGATGGACCCACGAGTGCTAAGGGAGCTGGCAGACATCATTGTGAGGCCAGTCTTGACAATTTTTTATCCATCATGGTGACTGGGAGAAGTGCCCATAGACTGGAGGAAAGCAAATGTCACTCCTAATCTTCAAGGAGGACCTAGGGAACTACAGATTGGCCAGCCTCACCTCGATTGCTGGGAAGGTGATGGAGCAGCTAATTCTGGAAACCATTTCCAGGCACATTAAGGACAAGAAAATTAGCAGTAGCAGTCAGCATGGCTTCACCAAGGGGAAGCCATGCCTGACCAACTTGATAAACTTCTACAATGAAGTGACTGGCCTGGTAGACTCGGGGAGAGCAGTGGATATTGTCTACCTGGACTTCAGGAAGGCCTTTGAGGTGTCCCATAAGATCCTCATAGAGAAGCTGTTGATGTACAGGCTGGGATGAGCAGACAGTGAGGTGGACTGAAAAGCGGCTGAATGTCTGGGCCCAGAGGGTGGTCATCAGTGGCACAAAGTCTAGTTGGAGGCCAGTCACTAGAGGTGTACCCCGGGGGTCAGCACTGGGTCCAGTCCCACTTAACATCTTCATTAATGATCTAGATGATGGGGCAGTGTACCCTCAGCCATTCTGCAGATGACACCAAACTGGGAGGAGTAGCTGATACACCAGAGGGACCTCAACAGACTGGAGAAATGGGCCAGCAGGAACCTCATGAAGTTCAACAAGGAGAAGTGTACAGTCCTACACCTGGGGAGGAAGAAGCCCAGGCACCAATACCCGCTGGGGGCCACCCAGATGGAAAGCGTCTTGGCAGAAAAGGACCTGGGGGTCCTGGTGGATACCAAGTTGAACATGAGCCAGCAACGGGTCCTTGCAGCCAAGAAGGCAAATGGTATCCTGGGCTGCATTAGGCAAAGTATTGCCAGCAGGTCGAGGGAGGTGATCCTTCCCTTCTACTCAGCACTGGTGAGGCCACACTTGGGAGTACTGGGTCTAGTTCTGGGCTCCCCAGTACAAGAGAGACAGGGACATACTGGAGAGAGTCCAGCAAGGGGCCACAAAGATGCTGAAGGGACTGGCGCACCTCTCCTATGATGAAAGGTTGACAGAGCTGGGACTGTTAAGCCTAGAGAAGGCTCAGGGGGATCTCATCGATGTCTATAAATACGTGCAGGGAGGGTGCCAAGAGGATGGAGCCAGGCTCTTGTCAGTGGTGCCCACTGACGGGACGAGAAGCAACAGACACAAACTGAAACACAGGAGGGTCCCTCTGAACATCAGGAAACACTTTTTCAATGTGAGGGTGACCGAGCACTGGCACAGGTTACCCAGAGAGCTTGCGGAGTCTCCATCCTTGGAGGTATTCAAAAGCTGTCTGGACACAGTCCTGGGCAACTGGCTCTGGGTGGCCCTGCTTGAGCACAAGGTTGTTGGACCAGATGACCTCCAAACGTCCCTTCCAACCTCAACCAGTTTGATTCTGTGAAACGCATACCTTAACATGTGCAGTCATCGAGAAGAGCACTTCCAATGGTTTCAAAAGGCAGTGCAAATCTTTACCTTATTTGTAACTACCAAATGGTCGTTTCTATTGTGTTTGAAAAACAATGACATGATGAGTAATGGTAACTGAGATGTTGGATGCTTCCCTCCAGGGGAAGGACGAGTTCAGAAGTGAACTAATCGGTGATGTCAAGATTGGAGGCAGCCTGGGCTGTAGCGATCATGCACTGGTGGAGTTCGCAGTCCCGAGGGATATGGGTCAGGTGAAGAGTAAAGTGAGGACCCTGAAATTTGGGAAAGCAAACTTCCAGCTCTTCACGGAGTTAGCCAATAGGACCCCCTGGGAAACTGCCCTCAGGGACAAGGGAGCAGAACAGAGCTGGCAGATCTTTAAGGATGCTTTCCATAGAGCACAAGAGCTCTCAATCCCCAGGTGTAAGAAATCAGGCAAAGGAAGGCAAGAGACCAGCATGGCTGAGTCAAGACCTGCTGGTCAAACTAAAGGGCAAGAAGGAAATGCCCAGGCAGTGGAAGCAGGGACAGGTATCCTGGGAAGAGTGTAGGGACGCTGCCCGGTTGTGTTGGGATGGGGTCAGGAAGGCCAAGGCTTGGCTGGAGCTGAACTTGGCAAGGGATGCAAGGAATAATAAGAAGGGCTTCTACAGGTATGTCAGCCAGAAAAGGAAGGTCAAAGAAAGCGTACCCCCTGCTGATGAGCAAGGCTGGCAAACTGGTAACAACGGACGAGGAGAAGGCTGAGGTACTCAACAACTGCTTTGCCTCAGTCTTCACTGGCAACCTCTCTTCCCGCACCTCTTGAGTGGATGGACGGCAAGACAGGGACTGGGGGAGCAAATTCCTCCCACTGTAAGAGAAAATCAGGTTCATGACCACCTGAGGAACCTGAACATACATAAGTCTATGGGACCTGACGAGATGCATCCCAGAGTCCTGGGGGAATTGGCTGATGTAGTTGCCAAGCTGCTCTCCATGACATTTGAAAAGTCATGGCAGTCAGGTGAAGTCCCCGGTGACTGGAAAAAGGGAAACATTGCTCCCATGTTTAAAAAGGGTAGAAAGGAGGACCCTGGGAACTACCAGCCTGTCAGCCTCACCTCTGTGCCTGGGAAGATCATGGAACAGATCCTCCTAGAAGCTATGCTAAGGCACATGAGGAGAGATGGATTTGATGGGTGGACTGTTTGGTGGATGATGAATTGGTCGGACGGCCGCATCCAGAGAGTAGTGGTCAGGGCTCAATGTCCAGATGGAGACTGGTGACAAGCAGTGTCCCTCAGGGGTCCATACTGGGACCAGTACTGTTTAATATCTTCATCAATGACATAGACAGTGGGATTGAGTGCACCCTCAGCAAGTTTGCAGACAACACCAAGCTGAGTGGTGCAGCTGACACGCCTGAGGGACAGGATGCCATCCAGAGGGACCTGGACAAGCTCAAGAAGTGGGCCCACGTGAGGTTCAACAAGGCCAAGTGCGGGGTCCTGCACATGGGTCGGGGTAATCCCCGGTATCCATACAGGCTGGGGGATGAAGGGATTGAGAGCAGCCCTGTGGAGAAGGACTTGGGGGTACTGGTGGATGAAAAGCTGGACCTGAGCAGGCAATGTGCGCTCGCAGCCCAGAAGGCCAACCGTATCCTGGGCTGCATCAAAAGCAGCGTGGCCAGCAGGTCAAGGGGGGTGATTCTGCCCCTCTACTCCACCCTGGTGAGACCCCACCAGCAGTACTGCGTCCAGCTCTGGGGTCCTCAGCACAGGACAGGCATGGACCTGTTGGAACAGGTCTAGAGGAGGCCACAAAAATGATCAGAGGGCTGGAACACCACTGCTATGAAGAAAGGCTGAGAGAGTTGGGGTTGTTCAGCCTGGAGAAGAGAAGGCTCCGGAGAGACCTTATAGCAGCCTTCCAGTATTTAAAGGGGGCTTATAAGAAAGACGAGGACAGACATTTTAGCAGGGCCTGTTGCAGTAGGACAAGAGGTAATGGTTTTAAACGAAAAGAGGGTAGATTCAGACTAGATATAAGGAAAAAATTTTTTATGATGAGGGCAGTGAAACACTGGCACAGGTTGCCCAGAGAAGTGGTAGATGCCCCATCCCTGGCAACATTCAAGGCCAGGTTGGACGGGGCTCTGAGCAACCTGATCAAGTTGAAGATGTCCCTGCCCACGGCAGGCGGATTGGACTAGATGACCGTTAAAGGTCCCTTCCAACCCAAACTGTTCTATGATTCTATGAATGAAACATGGAACCCTTTACCACACAGATCTGTCTGTCCGAAGAGTCGGCTCACTCACTTGTGTGCACAGAAGTTGGAAGCAATTCAAATTTGGGGGCTCATTTCTGTTCCTAATCAAGACAGAGGTTACTTGCAAAAGTTCAGCTGGGATCCTAAAACCTCCTTCATGCACTCAGAAGGACTTTTTCAACCACTTGAAAACATCTAACAGACTGTGCCTGCTTCCTCCCCTGACCCATATATATCAAGCTATAAAAGCTGCAAGCAGCCTATACAAAAAGGCTTGCCTTTTAGGAGGTGGAACAAAGAATATAACATTCCTGTCTTAGTGCAACAAAAACAGTTTGAACAAGGTTTCAAAAGTTTGCAGTCATTACAGTCTCCCAGAACTAGAGGCACTCAGCTGCAATGCAAGCTCATCTCTTTCAAGCCCAAAAGCTTGGCTAACTTTGCCAGGTCTTTCGGGGACACTAAGGAAAGTACCAGAGTGCCTCAGCTCCAGACACTGGCTGTCTCTGAAGCCAAACAAAACGAAGTAAAACTCAAAGTACTGAGGTTTAAGAGATCTGTGTGGGCAAAATCTCACTTCACCATCACTTTACAGCTGTGCAGCAGTCCAGAAGGCATCACACCTCATATTATTCCTTAGGATGTTCTTAATTCTTTGCTTATGGCTTACATATTCAAGCATCTTCTAATCTGTGCAGCTTTCAAAAAGAACCAACTATATGCTGTTTCACTGCACAGTGAATTGACAAATGCTTGGAATAAAGAAATACCCTGAAATAGTTTTGGAAGAGAAAATGAGCAAGAGTTTATGCACAAAAGGATAATACTCCTATCCTGCCACCCTCCCCCCACCTCCTTGGCCAACTCTTTCTTGCCTACACTAGAGGCTCATAAAATTTCAGGATCCTTTTCTAAAGTTTAAGCAACGCACAGAAAACCATTCCTCCATAAAACACTACTCGGTGACAAAATGTTACTAGTGTGGGTGAAGGAACAACTTCTGCCAGGTAACACAGAATACCTGAAAGTGTACAACAGCTCCGCTACCCACGTATAAAATGAGGACATAGTTTAAGCGAGTTGGGAAAGGTCACACAGGTTTACAGCAGAGGAGAAACACCATGTGGGTTTCCAGACTCCTTTCCTGTTCTGATTCTGGGTTTTCTGTTTCCACCCTCCAACCCCCTGCTAATTTTGCAAGCGACTCCAGAGCAAGGCACAGAGCAGGGACCTGCCAGCTGGGGCAGGCTGCCAGGCAGAAGCTGCTGGGTCTGATACCACACTTGGAATGGAAATTGCACAGAAAGCGGAGCAGGAACTGGCAATGTTCTGCCACCCTTACCTGTCTCCTGTGCAACTTCACTGATCAGGGACATTGGCAATGCTCACTATCTTTTTCGTTTCCTCCTGAATGAACCTCACAGGTTTGTTCCTGATTCAAACTATCAAGTGATTATAACGCTTTACCCTACCCCCTATAAGGCACAAGTGGCATGAAACAGAGATTTGGCTCACCACTCCTGGCAAAGCTTATGATGTTCTTGTTCTGAGCACCGACACCAGGGATGGGGTTTTCATTTCAGGCCTCTGTCTCAGAAAACCATTTCACCATCAGGAATTTCTCTACAGTTTCTGCACTCTGAGGTGCTTAAAGCCCTTGGCGCGTCCTCTCAGATTTACACGACTGACACTGACCTTGTTCCCCACTTCCCCCGTCTGACACCAGGCTGAATCTCTGTTCATCTCCACTAGAAGCACGTGCTCCAACCTACCAACTCACCCCACAGCAAAGCACATCCAAGCTGTGACCTGACCATCAGATTCCTTTCTGTCTCAACTGCGCTCGTTTACGTTGTTCTGCAGAACAGCTGAGAAACATCTATCTATTCCGACCAGCTTATCTTTGCCCCACCTCCTTGCTGATCTGCTCCTCCAAAATGTTTCCTCCTTTCATAAGAGACTGACGGCAGAGGCCCATCAGCTGCGTGCTGCTGTAAAGTCCCAGCGTCACCAGTTACTTCACATCAATTTTAAGTCCTAAACACTTTTAGGATTGATGGCATGAACTGTCACTTCAATAAAATGAGAAAGAGTTGAGCATCAAAACCCTCATTTGATTCATGTAAGATGGCTACTTATTTTGGACAAGAGAACCCCAAATTTCTAGACACTCTCTAGAGACAGCTCTTGGGGCACAGAGCAGAGGTATAACAAAAGCAACAGGGACCTCTCTCAGTGGCATCAATGTTTTCACCAGGATTAACACAGCAAAAAGAAAAGGTATCTGCCCTTTATATCACTGGATGCAATAAACAGAGACGCCCAACCTCTCCAGGGTTTTTGCTTCAGAAAAAGTAATTGCCAGCCACCACCAGGTTCAGCAGGACACCACGAGGTCGCAACTGTGCAATCTATCAACGGTTTAGCTTCAACACTACATTGAGATTTTGATAAGAGGGTAGTAAAACTACCTCCAGTACAGGAGGCTTTCTGAAAGGGATGCTCACTTCAGCCACTATAAACAAGCAGCAGATGCTAACGACATGCCAGGTTTGACTCATAAAATTCATTAGCATCTTTACAGAGTTTGTGGTTTGTTTTTCATATTTCTCTTTGTGCACAGTGAAAGAGATCCTCTTTTATTTACATGCCCTGCTTCCCGTACTGCAACAATTGAGTTTTAACACCTTTATCACTTCTTTCTGCATAAGAGAAAAAAGACCAAACAAACAAAAGACCATGCACACACCCCAGATTTTCCCTCCTTACTGGGACAGAAACATTTTACTCATCTGCTCCCCGTCCCTTTCAGGCTTTACAAATAAAACCAAATTTTAGTTGACAGCATTTAAAAAACAAGACCAAGAAATACACAACCACCTCTCAAAGGTTCATTTGCAACTTCCAGTGCAATTTTTCATTCTGAAAGACTCTGAGAACCACCTTGACCCAATCCCACTAGCACCGCTATTAAATCTGAAGCAACCCAACTGGCTGCTGGGGGCTACACTTTGATCACAACAGGCACTCCTGTTCCAAGGAGATGGATGAACTGAGTCTTGTAATGTAATACCCTGGCATCGGGCATAATGGCAGAAGTCATCTGAGCTAGCATCAAGCCATGGCTGAAAAGGTTTGGAGGCAGATTCACATCCCATTTGGCTATTCCCACTACAGGGAAAACAACCTCAGGCAGAGCTGCAACTGCCACCCCTCTATCTGCCCAGAACCACAAATTAGTGGCCCAAAATAAAGCTATGAGGAGGCAGCCCCTTTGCATCGGTTCTATCCCTCTGGCTGTCAGCCAGCCCAGAGCAAGTCCCACAGGTAGAGAGAACCTAAGAGAGATCGGAATCAGGCCTCCCATCGGTGAGGCAACCAATTTCACTGGCCTCTTCATCAGTCCCTCAGGGCTGTTTTCACTCTCTCATGAGAATCTGGGATATAGTTATGTAAAACAGATTCCTCACCCTTAATTAAAATAAAGTTCACATGCACACCCTGCTGAAGGCAGCATTTAAAGAAAAAAGAAAAAAAAAACCCACTTCTATGAGGGTAAGTCACTTATAATTAAAAAAAAAAAGTCTCAGCGTGCACACAAGGGAGTGTCGAACGCTTGCCAGCCACCTGCATAATCACTTCCTATGAAAAGCTGCAGAAGAGAGCCCTGGGGAAAGGAAGGGTCACGCAGGCTCTCTTGCAAAGGCAATGCAGGTGGGATTTGCCCTGCATGGGTGAAAGCTGCAAGCCCTGTCACCAAATTCCACCTATTCTGAGGCCACAAGCACCAATTCTTCTCCACTGCACTAGCATCCTCTTTCATCTGTTTTAAAATCAAAGCCCATCTTGTTTTGACAAAAGTTCCCTGGTTGTAATAGCATGGGAGCTGATGGATGTTTCATACTCAGCTTTACCCGCTGACTTTATCATTTAAACCTCACCCATGTTCCTCCCCTCCTTTCCAAAAGGAAAAGTCCCAGCCATTTTAGCTTCTCCTTGGAAGGTAGCTCATCTCTTTGACCCTTTTAGCTGCCTTTCTGCAATGCCACTGTGTCCTTCTGGAGATGTGGAGACCAGAATTGCACTTCACACACAAGATGCGGGTGCATCAAGCATTTATACCGAAGCAAAATGATACCCTTCATCCCTTGCCTGATGAGGATGGTGGCTTTTTTGGTTACTACTGCAGTGACGTTTCCCCTCTCCATCCTGAAAAGTTACATCATCCCAATTTTTTTTACTTCCTATTATTCATGCGGCTTTCAAACTATAAAAATAACCTATCCTCCAAACTTGTAGGAGCCTAAGATCTTGACAGAAGTTTTCTGAAAATCTAAATATATTGCATCCACTTTAACTCTTTCTTACCGACACCCCACAGAACTTCATGGGGTAGGGCAGGAGGATTTTCATTTTCAGAAGCCACACTGACTCTTTCCCAACAGTTAACATTGATCTATGTATTCAGAGATCCTTATTACAGACCTTTCCATTCCTGGTAGTGTGACTCTCTGGTGTGCTGTTCCCAGGATCCCCTCTGGACCCATTTTTATAGATAGGAATTACACTGGCAACTCCCCAGTCCTCTGGCACAGCAGCCGTCTGTAGTGATAAATTATACAGCTTGGCCAGCAGTTCTGCAGTTTCACATTCAAGTTCCTCAGGATTCTTGGTTAACGCCATCCAGCCCCGGTGACTTATTAACGTCTAACTTATCTATTTGGTCTAATTCTCCCTTTTGTATTTACCTCAAATTATTTTCTCTGATGCACTGGCTACAAAAAGTGCTCTTGGTGTGGGAATGTCTCCAATACCTTCACCAGTTAAGACTTGATATTCTCTGCTGTGGCTTTATCAACTCCAAGTAACCTTTTTACACCTTTGCCATCAAGCACTCCCCAAGATACCCTAATCGTAATGGATTATATCCTAATGTACATAATATTTATGTCCTAATGGATATAAAAAGCAACGTCCTAACATCTCAGAAGAGCAGTCCCAAGACAGACTGTTTTGCTTACCTGCTGTCCCTGCTCTCCCCCTCATACCAACCTGTGCCCTGGCACAGCTGTCACCCTGCCTCTCCTTCCTGGCGGAGGTTTCAGATACCACAAAGATATCAGTGAGATTAAACCGTGTCACCATGGTAGCCAGCTCTGCTTTAACACAGGGTGGAGATCCAAGCGCTAACAACGCAAGTTTGGGACAGGAGCTATCGGGGCCTAAAGTGAGGTTTCTGTCTGGGCTCCTCCTGATTGGGAAGGCTGGAGCAAATACAGAAGGTAACTTCTGTGCAATGTGATGACATTGATAGATGCCAGGCAATCCGAGGTGCAACCAACTGCAGATCTAAATGTCTTACCCTGACTGAAGTACTAAAGCAGGCACTTTCCTTGCTGCCACCCAAAGTGTTACTGTTCCTCACCAGCACATCCCTGTAACACTCACGAGTTCAATGAAAATGCTCCTTTCAGATGAGGCTGTGTGTGAAGCTACCTGCCTGCACAGGCACTTGCAGAGCGCAGACCAAAACAGTTTCCTTCTTCCACACCCTCCATTTCTTGGCATTTATACCCTTCAGAAGCCCATAAACAGTCCTACCCTCCTCCTCATTTTATAAAACTACACAAGCATATAACTCTTATCTTCCTTTTGCGTCAATCCCTCCAGCCCCAAAGTCATTTCTGTTGCTTTCCTTCTATTTCCTCCTGTTTATCTGCTAGAAAGTAACAAGGATCAAAGGCGGCAATTACTTCAGAAAAAAAATCCCCCTACCCCTCACACTGATTAGCGACATCAGACCCAATTTTCAGAAAGATATTTAAGAGTTTTTAAAAATACTTTACCAGCTTAGGTGCCAAATCCCAACAGTTTCCGAGGGAATCAAGCGCCCACGCGCTTTCTGGATTCCCACTAGATGCCTACCCACATCTTTTAGTATGTAACCACATGAAACACTCTACTTTTGTTCTCAAGGCTAGGCTCCCTAAGTGCTGCTAAGACAGTCCCTGAATGTTCCCACTGAAACCCATAGGCTACTGAGAGAGTTATGTCCCCAGGTTACCAAAAAANAAAAAAAAAAAAAAAAAAAAAAAAAATGGAAAAAACCCACAACTTTTAAAAAAACCCACTTTTTTTTGTTCCTTCATGCCCAGCAGATCTTACCGAATACCTGCTGCATGGTTCCTGACAACATGAAAGTTTCTCATCTTGTTTTCATCGTGGCTATGAATTCTGAGGCACAAATGTTGCCAAAGTCTTTCTGTACATATTTCAGGGTATTCAGAGATAAAGCAACATCATGCTATCCCAGAAATGTGTTTTCGTGTTCCTCTCTGTGCCTGCTGCTTCTGTGTTTGCCCTTTACACCTTCATGACAGAAGAAAGCATATTACTTCTCCAGCATAGTCGTGTTTTTTGCTCACTATCAGCTTTTACGTGCAGTATGTAGGAGGAAGGTGACAAGGAATCCCAGCATCTCCATGAATAAGCCAGGAGCATTTGTACAAGAGATGACTCCTGAACTATAGCACTTTGACTATGAGCTGAAGGACTGCAAGGTAGAAGGAGCAAAACAAAACACCAGGATTATTTAATAATGTTAGTTAGTGTGACTGGCAACAGCATTAGCAACGTAATTCTGTCTTGGATTAAAATTATAGTTCCAGCTGGACACCAGCAAGAAGTTTGGGCCCAGCTTATAACCTGCTGGGGAAAACATCCTTTCAATTCTGAATCATCTTTTCAAGATTAAAGGAAGGTATATAACACTTACGAGACACAAGACATTATGCAGGTAGGTGATGGGAAAATCCCAGAAGTGCTCTGCTACACTAATAAATGAACCCACTAGGCGAAGTACGGAAGTCCCTACAGCATGGCAGGGATTACAAGCATTATGCTTCCACACCGAATCAAAGGAGGATCCAGAACAACACAACAACGGGAGTGGGGAGAAATACATGATCCAGTTGTGATTTCCTGTCAGGCTCTTTCTCCCAAATACATTTATTAAAGACAGAGAACCAGTTAGAGAGGACTCAAAATCCATTCTGTACCAAGGACTTTCAGATACGGAGCATAAGCAAGTCCAGCAGGAGCTGACTGGGCAGGTGCTAGAGGTTCAGAGAGCTTGGGGACAGAGGAAGGTAAGAACAAAATAACCAAAATAAAAAGCTGTATACAGCGGGTACCACAATGACAGACAGATCTTTCAAGAGTAAAAAGGCAATCACTTGTGAGCTAGAAGCCACCAGATCTAGCCATATGCCTTACAGGCTTTATATCCAGGTTTCAAACTACTACACCACAGCTACATTCACTCACATTGCTCTGTTAAGTTTTGTGCCAGGTCAGCTCAGAGCCAAGCACTGAAAGGGAAAAGCACCCTTGCCTTTGGATGGCTGCGTGCCATGATGAGCTCAGCTGCATCAAGCTTCACCCCCTGATCGCAGCCTCCCAGAAAAACTCAAGCAAAGAGCACGCTCCCAGCAGGTGGAGAAAGAACCCTCCTGTCCTTTCATCATGCATTCGGTCTCCAAGAAAATGCAAGTTCAGAATTATACTTTTAATATTAATTTTGAGTTGACCACATCAAAAGAAAACAGCTGCCAACAGCCACATCCTTGCTTTATAGTTTTGTGATGAGGGGGTGGGAGGGATGGTTTTTGGAAAAAAGCAAATACAAACTTCTCATCTGTTAGTCAAGAAGAACGCAAAGGCAACCGCAGACTCTTTCCTTCCAAATTTGTAGTTAGTTCATTAGGAATTTAGGATCAGAGCCCTCACAGAGAGGTCAAACAGTCTTTATGCTGAAACTAGCACAGGTTATGCTTTACACAGAAACCTTTCACTGCTCACCCCATTCACATCCCAGTGAAAAGGAAAAAAACGCTAACAAGAGCCCCACTACAGAAGGAAAGCACGTGAATTCATGAGAAGGAAGGAAGACAGAGCACAGAGATCACACATGCTCATCCTACTGGATTTCAGATGATCTGCCTACAGCTACAGGAAGTGCAGATGGAACAGAATCTCAAGACTTCAAAACCAAACACAGCTACACCACACATCAGATGAGATCACCTTGTTGAAGTCACTGCTCCTCAATACTGAGCCAAAATAACAGGGTGGGATTCAAAGAGCAACGGAACATCACCAGATACAACAGACATCCACTGTAATACTAAACTTAAAGCTTGATGACAGAAATAGGTATGATGTTAAGAGCAGAAAGCCACTTGCTGCTCAGGTGAGATTCTTTTAATCTCCATGACCATCCCCTCCTGAACTGCACACCAATGCATTTAATGCTGCTGCATGCCAGCATCTGATCAAACGTTTTTGAAACGAACAAAAAAAGCCCACACAAGCACTGTTGGTGGCATTTGGACTAGGTCCCAGGATGAATAAGTATTGGATCAGAAGGCAGGAAGGGCTCTTGCAGGATGTACCTAGTATTAGAAAGGAATGGCTCTTAAAAAAAAGCAAACGGCATCTAAAATAAAATTGATGATGTGAATTAAACAAAGAAAAAAACCCCATGATCCTGATGACCCCCTAATCAGCTGCAGGAGATGAAGGAAATCAAGCTGATATCATTTCAACATCGGCATTTTTTTAAAGTAGCCAATAACTTTGAAAGAAGACACTGCACACAAGAAAAGACATTTTTGGTTGGACCAAGTAAATGACTAAATTCTTACAAATATGGCCAGCTCATCACTTCTGAATGTTTTTCTTTTGCAACTCAAGGACTCGTTTCAGAGAGACATGGAACACATGAAAAAGCTGGCACTCAGAAGCCTACAAGGAAGAGGCAATCAGATTTCTGATCATTTCACCTACCCTTGCCACCTTCTCCTGCCCTGTCCCCCCAAATCCCCTCTTCACCATGAGTAATCTGGAGACAAGTTTGGGAGAGGGGACTGTTAATATGAGCTGGCAGGACGCTGTTTCAGCAAGCATAACTTTCATGTGAAAGCCAGAAGTCCTACTATGACAGTGCTGTGAGTCACTGGATGACAAGTCATTGAGGCATTTAGATACTGTTCTTGAATTCTAACAAATGACACTGTTTTGCCTTGTCTAACTGAAGGATGTGCCTTTATTGAACCTAGAATTCAAACACCGCCTGTGACCGTCTGCCTCCGTTTAAAGAAGGCCTACACAGAAAGATACACTGGTTGTGTTCTACTTTCTGGCTTTCAGGAGATCCTGGAAGGAATATGAGTTTTTTGCTTTTTCTTCTTGAAGAAAGTCCTGCCTTTGCCATTCCCAGCCCCCATCCTCACCCCCTCGGCCTTTCTAAATGAAATCTACACATTTAAATATTTCCAGATATCGCATCAGCAAAACTGCCTCCGTGATAGAGGAAGGCAATGAATGAGTCTAAGGCTTCTTCCCCTATCCAGTCTTCGTCCTCCTCCCAAGCCCTGAAGAGGCTGCTTCTTACTGGGGTGGAGGACAAAACATCTTACCTCCCTGCTGCTCATCTGTGTTTGCCCGGTATCTTCAGGATCACAGATGTATGAGGACTCTGTTTCTCATCAGTCTTAGGGGTGGCCAGGGAAAGTAAAGATAGGCAGGAGATGAACAATGTTTCTGTAGAAAGGCAAAAGGAAAACAAACAAAAAAAAACCCAACAAAGGCTTTAAGAGACATAAGTAAGGAATGGAGACACAGAAAAGAAACCAAACAAACAGGAAGAACACAAAAGTTAGTTTCCACATACACACTGCAAGTTAAGTTTAGTGTGACTGTCAGGGCTCCCAGATATGGACAGAGAGACACTAGTCTGACATTACAGGTTACAGCTTCATCAAGATACTGTAAGTTTAACTTTGTTCATACTCTTCAAAATCTGGTTTGGGAACATAAGCAAGGGATTAAAGCAGGCCCGGAAAAGTAGTTCTAGTCCCACTCTTTCAGACTCTTTTGGCACTGGCCTGGTACCGGACAAGACTCCTGCTGCTTTTTGTGAATTTGGTACAGCCTTTTTAATCATTCTCTCTGCTACCAAGGGAGTCAAAATTGCGTAGGAGAAGAATTTATAACACATACAAATGTAAGAGACTGCAATTTTTACCAGACACCTTATCACTAAGGCATATAGACTGATGCAACAACAAGAAATTTGATGAGCCAGAAATTAAAAGACAGATTTTTTTTTTTTTTTAAAATTAGATCAACATAACTGTGATACAATACTTGTCGTTGGTGCTGCAGTTCCCCCTCCTTCCTCCCCTCACAACTTCTCTGGCTTTCTGTAAGGCTACCCCATGAAGATTTCAGCGATTTTGGAGAATTAAGTTATAATGTTAATAACTTACTGTTAAGATGCAGTAGATACCCTCACTTCCCCCCACAAAATGAGGAACTGGAGGCTCAAACCAAAGCCTCTGTGTGCTTAAATCTCATTATTTAAGTCTTCAAGGCACACTTGGATCAAATTCTGTCATTTCTCTCTGCGGATAGGAGTGGGAGAAGTCTCTTTTATATGACGCAGATTTTTGCACAGCTTTCACATCTCCAGAATCTTGGAGCTTAACAGACAGCTTCAAACACCTTAACACACACCCACAACATGCATACATTTTACCAAAGAACCTTACCAATTACTTTGATTATCAGAAAGCGGGTGGTTTCAATGAAGGGCTATGCGGCATTATCATAATTCATTTCTAGGCCACCCCTTTGAGTTCAGCTCCTAAAGCTTTTCCATTATCATCTGCAATCTGCTGTGAGCACAATGCCAGAGAAGCAACGCTGAAATTGAACTTGCATCTTATTCCAAAGTGGGACTGAAGACTAGCACGATGGCAGGGAAAAACAGGGATGTGAACGATAAGCTTGTGGTTAACATTTTGTGGTTAAACAGGAGAGTTAGCTCTCCTGGGCAGTGTGGCAAGAAAATTCAATCAAACTTTTGCGGAAAAAAGAATTAGCAGTGACCACATCCATGAGAAGTGCTATCCACTTAACAATCATGCCAGGATCTTCGTTTTACATCTTTATCTTCCTCCAGCCTCCCTCTTGCATGGAAACTGAGTATTCCTAGAGCAATTTCTCATTTCAGCAAGAAGTACCATGAGTCAAGTGGCTCAAACCCTCTAAAGCAAATCCTTTATTAAAGATATTATTTAACAAAGCACAATACATAGTAAACCATAGAGATTCACGTTGAAAATCAATTAAATCTGTAGCCTGAAATTCACGTTTCTGTATTATGGAGGCCACATACATATTTCTTAAGAATTAGGAAAAATGTGACACTTTTCCTTTTTATGAACCAACATTCCCTTTCACAAACTTGTTCTTTGAGTTCCTGAGCTCGAATCAAAGGATTTCCCCTCTATGTGCTTTGTTTTGAAACATATTTGTCTCATTTGCTAAAAATTGCGTTTTAAGTTTTTGACCCTAACTACAGTGATGTTAGTCCAATTATACACCGATTTGGATCGCTCTCGATTAGGGCAACTTTTAGTACATAATACTATGACTAAGTCTTCCAGTCTATTAAAAACAATGTTTTACTAAACAAAACACAGACAAACTTGGGCTCCACTAAGAATTAACACATTCTGTGGTTTGCAAAGGAAATGACATTAAAATTTGTCTTGAGTGAGGTACTCCTGAAAGGATAAGGACATATAAATTGTTCTGTTTCCAGAACTGCAAAATGTAATGGGAGTTTTATAATTGAGTGTCTTATTAATTTTAATGAACTAATCAATATTGCATTTCAAATCCTGATGTGTCCATTTGCTGCTGATTCCTTTTTGCGCTGTGCACTCCCTGGTCTTTGCAGCTGTTACCTGACTGTTAAATCTACCTTCTATTATGAAAGGACACCAGAGTTCAGACTCAGGTGAGCAGTTCAATGAACTAGAAAAGCAAAGGATATGTTATGAGCCTGGCCTCATTTCCTCCCCCCCCTCTACCTCAACACACACCGGGGTTACAGAGCTCAGTAACGGCATCAAACACACACTGCACCTTACAAAGAGGTTAGAACAGGGCCTTGAGCTGAAACGAATACAACAGCTTCAGCAGTATAGACAGGTTGGGAAAGGGGGGTTGGAATATTCCTCCCTGCTGCTGCTGCAGGAAATCAGCTTTTCCTTCATCCCAAACAAGTCCGAACTATGGAGGCCCATGAATTCTATGTTCAGCTGTGACTTCTAGCCTCTCCAAAGCACAACTGAAATAAGACATTCTTGAAATACCTACTAAAGGCAAACGATAGATTCATCCTGGCACAAAGCCCTTAACTTGAACTTGCTGGTGAAACTGCGTAATGTTCACTTACAGATAACTGGGGAAATGAAATCCAAGTTTTATAAAAGGAATCACTTCTCTACTCTTTCTACAGAGGAGTCTGGGTTACGTGGCCAAGCCACTCACATTTTAAGATCAGCAGAGAATGCACATTTGGGAATATGTAGATGCAGAAAATAGTCTATATTGGAAATTCTTTATGTTAAAGAAGCGATAAGGTATTTCACATTACACTAAGCCTTCTATATATTAATGAGGAGAAAAACCACATGAAGCAAGCCACCAATTCAAATAAAAATATTTCTCACTCCAGCTCCTATTTCATGAATAGAACATAAGCCCTGAGAAACGGTCTTCATCTTGTAAGAGAGGCATCATCTAAAATACTTGTGTGCCGCCATTAAGTCATTAAGAGAATTGATCGTTCAAAGCCCTACTGATGCTTAGAGAAAGTAACTCGAAGTCCCAAAGTGGTGCTGTGACACCTTAGCAAGCCAGTCTGTCAAACTGTGCCCTAACTTTTTGTATTCGATTTTCCTTCTCTCTGCTGCCATCTGTAAAGTCATCAAATGCCATCAGCTGTAAACCATGGACAGACACACTGTAACTACATCCATCAAGCTCGTAAGAGCAGAAGACAATGCCTTAGGCTAAACTTGGACAACTCCCCCCACCCCAAAACCACACACAATATTAATAGTAATTATTTTCCTCCCCCATTCTCGATTTAGATTACAGGTATGGACTGACTTTCTGGAAAAAGAAGAGAACAAAAGGCACGAAAATCAGCTTTATGCCCCACTTGCATGCAGTACATACTTGCTGCTTGACTTGCTTGTAGTCCCACAGCTACAGGCCCACCTAGATCAAGGAGATGTTTGCAGCTACATGTCATATACTTCAAGGCAGTCACAATATATTACACACATTGCCTCTCACGTGGTAATTGGGATCACAAAGGGCTACTGTAGGAGAAATTATTTATTTTCAGAAAGTACATTTGGTTACTACGTCTGCAGTCTTCTGATTTGGCCTGATTTTCCCAAATTAGGACCTTTCTTCTATCCCATTAACTTTTTTTCTCCTCCTTTTTTTAAACCTAAGATGATAAAAGGATGCCTGATTTGCCACCACTTCACTGATTCTAGACAGGAAGTAGGAAATGAAAAGACTTTAAGGCAGTTATATCATCGTAAGAGTGAAATAAACTAGCTATATAGCAGGTCCAAAGAGCACAGGGTGCACGAAGGAAAGAAACCACGGAAGAAAAGTTATTGTTTAACCTGCATCTCAGACTAGACACAAGAGATAAAGGCCATCGTTAGCTATACGACTGGAATCCGGAACACCTGGACTGTCAGTTTGAACAGCTATTCTAGAGCCTAGACAATTTACCAGAAGCACATTAGTACATAAACCAGAACTGAATACTTCCACTTTTTCTTCAAATTCCCCTGAAAATGCACTTAATCAGATGCCTTTTTTGTCTCCCCTTCCCCCACCCCAGCAAACAAGTGCTAAAATGAAGGGAACTCGTAAAAGCTCTGCTACTACAGTGCTTTTGCCAGTGGATTTGTCAGCAATGCTGCCTGCCTGCATCCCTACAGTGAGAGGAGTAAGTGAAACTCCTCTCAGCTACCTGCTGCCATCTATAACACCAGACGTGGGAGATAAAGGAGACCAGGGTGACCACAAAGAGGAATCAGCATTTTTAAGAGTACAACTCTCTGACCTATTTTAAAACACCTACTGGAGGACCATATGTACCACATCCTAGAAGGGCCTTTTCCTCTCTACTGATCATACTGGGAGCCTGGGGAGACTTGTTCAGATCTGAGCATCTATGTTTTCAGCTCTGAGCATCTATGTTTTCATCAAGTGAATCCCATGAAGGGCCCTGAAACTGCGACACACACCCTGCTGCCACGTGCTGAAAAGGAGACAGAGCGTGGGAGGACCCCAAGACTTGTCTATAGCTCTGAGGATGTGCCTGAGGAGGAACAGGACAAAAGTAAGCTTCCTCCCCTGCACAAAGCCAGGAGCAGTCATCACCAGTGGCAGCATTGAGCGTTACCCCTCACAGCCATAATGTCCAAATCTACACGTGCCGTGCACAGCCGCACCCAAGCTCAGGAATTTCAAGCTTGGACTGAAGTTCGAGTAAAAACCTGGCTAGCATAAGCAGCACCACACATTTTTAAGCTATTAATTCCTAAAGAGCATCACATGCCTTATGCTCAAAAGGGAAGAACTGATCACAGTGACTTACGTGCTGCATGAGTGAGCATCTGCTGACAGTCCCAGTCCTGCTGCCACCAAAGGGAATGGACCCAGCCATTCCCATCTCTGGGAACAGGGGTGCAAAGCAGTCCTCTCCAGGTGAGAGCTGAGCAAGTGCACAAGAAAAGCCACACACTAGACAAATTATTTTCTCCGTAAGAGCAAGCCCTCAGTATCAAGCAGAACATGTCTACATTCTCCCCAATTCCTATACAGGCCAAGACATCAGGCTGAGAAAATGAGTTCAGCTCCTTGCCAGGCATAGAAAAAGGGCTCTTTCACACAATACAATTCTGGCACACGATACTCTTTTGTGTTCCCATAGAGGTAGAAAGCCAACAAGAGATATTCTTGTACCTGTCAAAGGGCTAACGATCGACTAGGGTTTAAAGAAATATGACTTTTGGTTTTAGTTGCCTGGTTTCAGTCTGTTTCTTGTACCTCCTCACAAAGAGTGGTTATTTTTCAGATCCTTTACAAAGCCTATTTGCTTCTGTTATCTGCTGTTGACAGGATGAACTGTAAACCCAGATCACTTCAAGCGTGGAGCTCTGGATCATTTCTGTATTTTGCTACTGAGAAAAGTCTATGTCAGCTCTAGGTGGTTCTGTACACTCTTAAGAATATAAGGGAACTGGACCATAACAACTAGCTTTTGCAATTACAAAACTTCCCACACCAAGGAAGTGAGACAGGTGCACAAAAGGGAGAAAGAAGGAATGAAGCCACACTGCAGCTCACTCATATTTAAAAAACCCGAAAACACTAGTTAGCAAACCAGGTGAAATTCATGCACTTGTAGTCAAAGCTGAGAGAAAAGGTCTGCACAGACCTGGAAAAGTATACACAAGAAAGAGCAGTAATCAAACAGTTCTTTGATCTCTTGGGCAAAAAGAGCTAGCATCAGGTTTTAATCCAGTGCAAGCAAGGCAGTCAGAAACACAATAAACAAGCAATATATTTTCACTTGTGGAAGTTATGCTGGACTTGTCACACATTTCTTCCAATATCCTCGTGATGCATGGAAAAGCATGAACCAAAAGCCTTACATTTCCCTACTCTTTTTTTCTAAGCAACATCCAGAGCACATAATATTCCCGAAAAACAGTCAAAGCATTCCCGCTGTCATGCTACAAGAGCATTTTCCTCGTCAGTTTTATTTTCAGCTTTCATTTCCAAGTCAAAGAATGGTAGTTGTGTCATCCCTTTTAAAGAAGCTGGTCCCTCCCCACAAGGACTCAGAAAGGCTAAATAGCCACCCAGCTTATCAGTCTCAAGTCTTAAACTCCAGCTTTGTTATACAGTACAGCTAAGAACAAATTCTGTCCCATGGCACAAGACAGGGGCAATCCGTAGTTTAATAGATTTATTTAAATTTCCACCGTACCTTCCGTTCCCTGTGCAGAGATGAGCTTTACTTCTCTGACTTATCCACGCAAAATGCACAGGGAAAAGCAATTTCTAAGCATTCAGCAGGCACACACACACACAAACCGTTCCACAGGGAGGAGTTTTTCCAGCCTTATCCTAAAAAGCTGTAAGCAAGATTAACACACCCACACTAAGAGATGTTAGAACAGCAGACAGGAAGATGCTCCCTGCTTTGGCAGGTAATGTGTGCAACACCAGGAAACTCCAGGTATGGAGAAGGGGAAGGTAGTTCAGTGAAAGGCATCCATGAGTCACTGTACAGAGTAATTGCAAGCAAGGAGAACAAACACTCTTCCATCTGTGCTCAACACAGCCATTTCACCCAACTACAATACTCGCTTTCACTTTGAAAAGCTTGGCTAACTAAACAGCTTTTACAGTTGTTCTTACATAGATATATATATATATATAAAATACTTAATCACCACACAAAGTACATGCCTTACAGCCGGTAACCGGTCCCCAGCAAAGAGCCAGGTTTTGACATCTATTTATAAATCTTGTTCCTGAAGAAAAACTCCTGGAGGTAATGTCGAAATAAGGATAAAGTAATGCTCAGCGGGAGCAGATGCACCGTGACACACGCACGGATGGAGCCAGCTATTTCCAACAATCATGAATTTCAAGCCCGCTGGATAACAAAAGCAGCAAGAACAGGGGCTGCAGGCATGGGAGAGCTGTGGATTGGGGCATTTCCATGCACAGTGGAAGAGAGAACCGCTGCTGCCCCTGAGGGCTCGTCCTGCTGGTGCTGCCTCTCCTTCGAGCTCCCAGGAGCATTCAAGAGCACCCAGAGGTGCCACCCATCTCACGATGTTCCTTCACTGCTACCCACTCCCCAGACAGAAGCCTCTGCTTTGAGCAGGAGGCTGGACTAGAGACCTCCTGAGGTCCCTTCCAACCTTAATTATCCCACGATCCTAAGTTCAGCTTTGCTTTTAAGTACTTTAATAGCAAAAAGCCACAGTTTCGTACACACACATGGGCGGGGGATGAGGGGGCGGGGGGGGCGGTTTAAAAGACACGCTCCCACCTCTCCATCCCTCCGCACCAGCTACACAAAGCCCCGGGCTGCATCACCCCACCGCCCAGCAAGGGTCCAGCGCCTCAATTCTTTGTGTTTGCCCAAAGCACCCGCCCCTCCAGCCGAAGCCAAGACGGGGTGCTCAGTAGAAACTCTGGGCTGAGCCCCGATTCCCACCCCAACCTCTGCCCCGGGACCCCAAGCATGCAGCCCCAAAGGGCGCCCCGCTTGCAAAGCCCGGCGGCTGAAGACAACTCCCTTTGTTAAATGAATGGGCCGGGGAGGCAGGAGGAGGGAGCCGGGCTCGGTACCCCCGTCCTAAAAGAAAAGGAA
>WAAD01000911.1:29303-54742 GCA_013389945.1 Fregata magnificens | reverse complement strand
CCGCCTCCCTTCACCCTCCCCGCCTTGCCGCTGCCATTGGCTCCGGGGGGGCCCGCCCCGCCGCCCCCCTGCCGCCAAGGTGGGCAGCCGGGTACGGTGGGGCAGCAGCCGGGGAGAGAGGCAGGATCCTCCCGCCTCGTTCGGGAACGGGGCGGCGGGGGGAGCCTCCGCTGGGGCGCTGCAGTGGCCCAGGGTGAAAAGTTTTAGGAGGGGGTGGTACCTTCCCGGTGCAGGAGATCTGGAGCCCGCAGCTTGCTTCGCCTCCGTGCTGCCTCGGGAAATCCGTGGGCTGTGCGACAGCCTTGCTGCAGCTGCAGGCTGCCGCCCGGAGCCCGGCACCTGGGAGCCGCGGGCCGTATCCGGCACCTTTGCAGGGCAGAGGGAGGGAGCGGCGTTGGCCTGGGACGTAAAAGTCTTTTGTGACCACGCCATCAACAGAGCAACAACGCGGGAGTGGATCACCGGCAATTATACCCTTGGCATGCAACGCCATAATGACTTGATTTCTGTTACTCATATCAGACTGTGCTATCGCAGAGGCGGCTCCATTGTGCTAGGGACTGCGTGCATGCAGATCCAAAAAAGGCAAGAATAAAATGGGTTCTGCCCTGCTGCTGTGTTGCAAAAGCCGAGACGTCTATACCTTACATTGCAGGGATACGGGTGTTTGCTCTCCCTGTGATCCAATGCTCGCTGGAAACTTGTCACCCTGGTTAACAGGAGTTTTCGGCTCAGTGCTTGTGCTCTGCTGAGAGAGAAAGAGGAGGGATTCGATTGCACGGACGTACTGCTGCACTGCTCTCAAGAACAGAGCATGGGCATGGTGAGGTTGTCTACTTGGAACGTGCTGTCCAGTAACACAAAAGTAAAATGTTAAGCAAAGCAGGTAGATACAGGCAAAAGGGAGACAAATACTACAGGTCACCACCCCAGACCTGCTGTTTATGCCGAGAGAGCGTGCCCATATACGACAGATTAAGACAGCGCTGCCACAGTCTTGCCCTTCCCCCTTGTACCAGTGTTTATCAGTTCCCCTGATCAGTTTGTTTGGGAGCTAAACCAGCAGAAAATTAAGCCCGCAAAAAATAAACAAATGGAGGAAGTGAGAATGCGAGTCTAGGGCTGGTAGGGAGAGTGGGACTGCAACAGAGCTGATTTCAATCAGCTTAACCTGTGGTGGAACTGCACACTTAGAATTACTTCCCTCTGTTGGACTCATTTAAAATTGGATTCAAAACCACACACGCAGACAGGCTGCATGAACTCCCCCAGAGCACGGTCTGTCCGTAGTCTGTGGTCTGGTTGCAACATAAAGGTGCTTATGTCAGTACAGAGCAGAGTATCGGTCACTTCACTTCAAAGGCAGCCACAATCAGCCTGTATCAAGAATCCCACGGTTACGGGGGAGCTGGGCTTACGTGATTGCTGCAGAGGAGGAATGGAGGAGAAAACCACGCAGCTCAGCTTGGATGCCAGATCCACAAAGCGGGCACCGTCAAAGCTGGAGTTAAAACTGAACAGTTGGCCTTCGGCCCTGAACCGAGACCTGAACAGTAACTTCCAACTCAAAATCACAAAGCCTTTTAAGAAACATGGATGCACCCTGATAATCTGAAAAATACATCTTGAAGCCAGGCAAGAGATCGGTCCAAAATACTCATAAACATGCCTTGTTTGGCAAGATATTTTACCAAATGCATTCATTCAACCACTTGGAGAATGGGTCCGTAAGGTAATAACAGTGGTTGACCTAAGGCCTGGTCCATATACAGCTGGTGTATTGCTGTAACAGCCCCTGCTATAGCTGTATTTGTATCTGTATAACGGTACTTAAAGCAGCATGAAATAACCAGGACTTTAATTATAGGTGCTTTTAAAGCCACTTCAAGATGAAAAAAGACTTTATCTATACACGGGTTAACTCAGTTCAGAAATTGTTTCAATTAAATCTTCGTGTCTTCACTGCCGAGGGATCTCACCAAAACATTCAGAACTGTATTCTTAAGTTTTGTTATTATCCTACTCCATAATAATGCGGAATCCTGAAGAGATATCCTGAAGGGATATCCTGGGATTACGATACTTTCAGTTTTCTGAACTTACTCAAATTTTAAGACTCCTTTGTCTGAAACTATTGCTGGATATTTCAGAGGGAGCTCCCAAACAAAAGGAGGGAGAGGCACTTGGGATGTCCATGAACAACATCAGAATGGAATATAGAGCTACTGCTGCAAACCAGAATTTGGTACTTGAGAAAGGAATGAGTGAAATGTAGATAATTTTATTTGTGTTTTAAGCACTCAGAGCAGAGAAAGTGCTCAGGGGGTTTTCAGGGAAAGGATCCATCTTGCCTTGTACTCAGGGTAAAGTCAGATGGCCCCTTTCCAGTATGAGAGGAAAAGGGGATTTCTGACACCTCAAAAGGGTCTCCTGTGTTCTGTGGGAAGAAGCCTGGCACCAGGCCCCAGCCTCAAAGACCAACTCTGTTGAACAATTGATTTTACAGTGATCATCTAAGAACCGCATTTTCCTCCCCCTCAGAGGTACAGAACGAACAGTCCAGCTGCTGTAGGGTGTAGCCTGATGATTTCTTTTTGTCAGCAGAACCAGTATTGATAGTTCTTACCCTGCTGTGCATCTCTGCTCCTGAGCTACTCCCTGCACTGTGCCAGCACAGCTATTTGTGCAGCTTTGTAATGGAAGGGATCAAGGAACTGGTCCGCCTAAGATTTTTCCTGGGTCTTTTTCAGCCAGATCAAATCCTCAAATATCTTGGCTGACACAATGCAGGGGGAACACAAGAGCATGTGAAATCACAGAAGCTAAATCTCAGCTGAGGGACAGTAACTTGTTATGACGTACCAACTTAGTCACCTGCAATCATCTGTCCACTCCTTTAATCTGCTCTAGCAATTAGAGACAAATTGGCCTCAGCCTACAAGGGAGAAACCAGAGTTCATGAATGACTTGAAAACTAATTACAAGTGTCTAAGTCTTAGTAGTCAGGCAAGGATTGGAAAAAGACAAGAAGAAAAAAGGAGTCTTATAGTCATACAATACACAATTACAAAGTTCCTCAGCCAAAGATCTCACTGCGAAGATGGAGAAACAGCAAGCGCCGGCAAGCAAAACTGAAGGTGATGGTGGGTCAGCATACTACTGCCTGGAGGTTTTTCACCCAGTAAATCAGAAGTCAATCCAGCAAAATAATGTTGTTAGAGTGGTGTGAAGCGATGAAGAAGACAGGCTATGATTCACGACTGCCCTACATATCATGTAAGCTTGTACAGCTCTGCAAAATGTACGTGAAACACTTCCAAATCAGAACTATCTCCTTTTCATTCTACTTTGTCCAGATAACACAACAGACTAAAGCAGTGGGGAATGTATTTCTGGACACAAGAAACACTATGAAGCACAAGAGTAAATGTTTTCTCTAAACAAACCACAAAAGCACGTCAGCAACAATCTTTCATTTCCTCAGTAAGTCGTAGGGTGTTCTAGTGCCAGAAAAGCAAAGTAGCAAAATAACGAAAGGGCCAGAACACCTGACTGGTGGAGAGCAGCACCTGGTTCCTATCTTACATATCCTGATGTTAGATGGTGTGTAATACCCATCACAAAGGAAGCTAGAATCAGTTCCAAAATGTATGCAAGTAGCACATTACACGTGGTGCGTGTTTAACATGGACATGCATTTCCTGCCATCCTGGAGAAAGGTTTGCCAAGATTTCTCTGCCTAGAATCAGTTCAAATACAGGGGTAAGAACCAGGGCCGCCATTTTAGCAAAGCTGACTCTGGATTACACTTGTTTGATCTTAGCACTGTCTGCAGTTTTATCAACTGAAACCGAAAATCCAGCTTATGCACTACCATATCTCAGTATTTGGCTATATCCAGTTGTTTCATTCTGGACAAATGGTTGGAGCGTCACCCTGGACATGTTCCTGCTTGCCACTTGGTCCTTTATTTCTGTACCGAGAGGCTCACAGTAAAGAGTCAGGATCTGTCTGGTACAGGTGTAACAGTAATTACAACCTGGTACATTTTTTTGGTGCTTAAATCCCACATCATTCAGGTTCTCCTTAAGGGTTACTTTCTTCTTGGTTAAGTTACCCTACAGTTGATTGAAAACTCAAAGGAATCTTCATGCCATTCCAATTTTAAATCGTCTCTTACTGCTTCACTGAAGTCCTGGAATCTGGCAAAACCTCTGGTGATGAATACATTTTTACATTCCAGATCTCGTTTAGCCAGGAAATTGCACAGAGACAGCAAAGAGCACTCAGTGCTTTGGTGAGCAGTCAGCAAGTCAGGGTGAATACTAGGGAAGCCACAAGTGACTATTCGATTCTGGAAGCCTTGTGTATCTCTGGAAGTCATAAAATACAGATGGGTAATGGCTTAACAATGAGGTCAGTCTTTGATTCATTAGCTAACAGCTGAATCTAAGCACATATATCACAGTTTTGANCACTGTAAGTTTCTGTGGACCTGTACTGGAACCTGGGTTTGACTTAGATTTTGTATGTTTTCTCAATGATCTAAGAGTTTTGTTTCTTGAAAAAATATGACTAGCCACTGGTAACCTTAGGTAAAACACACATTCAAATGCCATAAGCTTTTTTGGGGGAGGTGGGACATAAGCTTCAAACACATTGGGTCAGCCACTGGAGCTACACAAATTTACGCCAGGATCTGACCATTTGCATTTTAATCCTACATTGTGCAAGAATCTGTGGAGCAGAGTGCCATAACAGAAAAGCCTGCTTTCAGATATTAAAAACAGTATGGATGTGCTCCAAAAGCACGCATGAAACTAGAGTCAGAATGTCCTCTTTTAATCTCCCAACTACAGTTGTATCTATACTTCCCTGCATCAGAACTTCCCTCTGCCTGCAGACCAAAAAGCCCCTATCCATCCCTGCCCCTACTCTTCCCAGCTGTTTCTTGAAACATCTAGTCCTTCTTCCACCCATTTCCCCTTCCCTCCATCCCCCCAGCCTTACTTAATTGTTCACCTCATCTTCAAAAGTCCTTTCCCTCTCTGATCCCACCCAGCCAACTGAAGGCGAGGATAGGCATACAGCCTAGATGCTCCTTTAGTGATCAGTGTTCCATCTTGACTGGAAATCATGACAGCACCTCTGCCTTGTAAAATACAGGGAGTATTTTACAGCAGCGCTGCAAACGAACAACGAGGCACCCAGGGAGAGCTAGAGGGGCACCACTGAGAGGTGGCGGGGGAAGGGGGAGGTCATAAATACTGCTTATTCACTTGGGCCTCTGGAGCATGAAGGAACTTGCTGACAGAGCAGGAAGTGTGGAAAGCAGCATGGTAAAGGCAGACAAACATCCCAAGCACACGAGAGCATGTCTTCAGACTGGCAAAATACCTGCAGAAATCACAGAACAAGCTACGGTTGGTGCCTCTTGCCCGGCTGCCAGTACAAGCAAGTGGCCCTGGCCTGCCAGAGCCTTCTCAGATCTGTCTGGGTGACTGTCCTGGCCTCAGGTGTGAACAGGTTCTCTGGACTGTCCCAGAACCATGACTCTCATCTTCTCTCCTCAATACAAAGAGTTCAGAAAAAAATAGCACAATGTTGCCCAAAATGTAAAATTGCTGCCCAGAACAGTGTTTCCAGCAGACAAGCCTGTGACAGGTTTTCCTTCCAGGATTCAGCTTACAGAGTTGCAATAGTTCTATAACACACGCTCAGAATCACCTTTCTGTCCTATAATTTTCTATTCATTTTATTCTGTCTATTTTACTATAGACCCATGATGAGATAAATCCTTGTCTGTGAGCATGTGGAAGAACAGAGGAGAAATGGATTTACATGTAACTTGAGCTCAACAACTCCTGCTGAACCAGTAAGAAATCCAGAAAAAAACTTCTGAAAGTGAAATTAATCCAAATTATCCTGCACTATGTTATTTTTTAAAATTTCCCTTTACCTATAAGTGGGGAGAAATAAAAAAGAAAGCTATAACATCAAGGCAACAAGGGAGACGACTCTGAAAGCGTGGTAAAACAGACTGCAATAAACTTACCTTTCATTAGGGACTGCCCAAGTTTAATGGACTATCTTATAAAGAAAATAATAATAAAAATCATTTAAAAATCAATTAGCTTTCCCTCTCTTTATTGATTTCTTTAAAGTATGCCTCTGGAGAACTTCCACTTCCAGTATAAGGGTTTAAAAAAAAAGCTAGGTAATGCAACAGACAGTCTGAATGAGACATCAGACAGGGACTACTAATCCAGGGCTATTTATTACTCAAAACCTAACAGAAGCAGCTAATTTTTCTACACAGAAAGTCTTGACTGCATTGGAGGCCACTCTAAACAGAGGAGGGTAAGCCCGAAAGAGATTGTAACAGTGTAATGGTATAACAAAATTAGATTCTTTTGCTGGTTTTGCCTGAGCTTATTCAAACTGAATCACTCTGAGGACCCAATCCTGTTCTGACAGAAGCCAGCGAGAGATTTGCCACACATTTCAGCGAGAACAAAACCAGCCCTTCAGTCATAGCACCTCTGCCAAATTTTGTTTCACACCCTGCCAAAATGTCATAGCTTGAATCACTTCAGTAGCTTGAGCCATTTAAAACTGGACTGAACAAAACCCTGGAGAATAAACTGCAGAGAGAAATCTTCCCCTGTTCTTTCTCTTATCTCTGCGATTCTGCCTCACTGGGTTACATGAATAGCAACCCAAAACTGCAGAGCGCTGACAGACATGGAGTCTCTGGGCGTTTCAGATGCTTCACAAGCTGTGAAAATATGAAACCACCATCCTTCATTTCTACCTATTTGCATTGTGCCCGAGATGGACTAAGTGGATCGTAACACAAAGATCATAGAGTAGCTGACTTCAGGCGTTTTGGAAAAACTTCACTGAATTTGAGATATTTCATGGCAGCTTCGAACATCAGTGCAGTTGAATTCTATTAAAGTGCAAAGTAAAGGTCTTCAGGAACATAATCTGTACTGACCCAGACCACGCAAAGTATCATAAAAACAGCAAGATAATTCAAATTTGTGGGGCAACATTAACTCATCAAAAAGCTGGAGAGATGGAGCACCCATTTTGCCAGGTAAAGAGCAGCTTTGATAGTTAATCCAATAGAGGGAGCTATAAAAGCTCAGGGGCAATTCGGCTGAGGACAGTGACACCGGTAATTTAATTATACTGGTTGGTCACACTAAAACCAAAGTTACACTGGAGATATAGATCACTTCAGGCCTGCCAAGAGAGCTGGCCCTGCAGAATTCCTTTGATATGATGTACATCTCAGTGCTTTCCAAATCGCTGACGAGTCACGGATTGTTCCACAGGACAGAGGAAATCTTAATAAATTAACTTTATTGCATAATCCTTTCCAATTGCTTCCTCGTATATACCTGCAGGAACTGCAAAATAAGAACATACAACCCCCTGAGCTTTTTCACCGGCTACCTTAGCATACTACTTAGCATACTTCCACAACTGCCAAGATAAAACTGAGGTTTCGGGAACATGCCATCCTCTAACTTTACAGTCTTGTCAAGCTGCCTCTGGAATCAGAGGAACGTCAAGTTGCACTAGTCATGGAAGAGTAACTTCATCTAGGATCTTCAGTTTAGACAAAATGCACCATTGTAACTGGCAACAATATCTCTGATGAGGTTTCGCTCTTGAATCTTACTATCTTGTCTGGGTTTGTTAATTAACAGTTTTAGGGGTGGCTATTTTGGGGTTTTTTTTGCCACATTTTCTGGGATATGTAGTGATGCTTATCAAATTATTCAATTCTTACCAAATAATTAACTTTATCAGCATAAATTAATCACCAAACCATCCTATGAGCAGTATTGCAGATGGGGAAAATGAGGTAAGAGCTCAACTGGTAGCCTCAGGCTGTGCAGCAGAATTACTGCAATTATGCTTCCTGAATTCAGGCGTTCCTGTCTCCCAGTTCTGTTCTCAGACTAGATCAATCCTTTAAATTGCCTCTGAATGCTTCCAATTACAGCAGATACAAACCTACTGGAGCAGACCTGACTCAATGCAGTCAACCACAGAACTAATCTTCAGCAGGCAGGTGAGCTATTGGGAAGAAACATTTAATATTGCTGTTTGCATCAGATTGGCAGCCTCTGTCCAAAGGTTTTGTGTTAGCAGACGGCAGCCTTGCAGAAAAACATGATACTGAAACTTATTCTCTGTTGATGGTAGCCTTTATCCCACCCAGACAGGGAGATGCAAATGGCGGTATAGAGAAAAAGGGCCTAGAGGCGTAAGGTAAATAACGTTCAAAGAACAGTGCAGAAAGTGAGCCAACTGCTGATGTATGCGGACTGTGTTTGAAACAGTGTGGGAAAGCTACTTGCTCACGGGGAACTGGGGTTGGGAACATTTAAGTTCCATGATGGACATTGCTCGGTTGTGAAATCTGTGTATGGAGGTTTTCTTATTTTTTGCACATACGCCTAGATTTCTGGGAAGAGCACATTTAATAAAACCATATTCAAGAGGACTGTGCTGAAGTAATTGGTTTTCCCCTTTAATTTTTAAGTGGTTACAAAACAATGAAGCTCTCAGTTCTTTACACTTCACAGGGGAGAATGTACAAAGAGCTGCTTAATCTCTTTCAGTTCAGCTTTTATTCTCATGGGTATCCAGTTGCAAGGTATCTGCATCAGTCTCTGAATTCTCAGCCGATCCCCAAAGCAAAGTGCATCCAACTGTAAGCTCTTGTTTTAACATGCTGTTTCAGGACCGACCAAGTTTCAGCATGAGCATGTGAGGGTTGCTGTGCCTAAATCCGTTTGACATTGGCAGAGGAGCAGCATCACAAAATCCAGCAGTACTCATTCTGATGATGAAATGTTGAGTAAGCGCTTTCACAATGCTAGGCTAATCTTAACGCTGATGTTTGCGATCTAGAAGGAAGCAAGCTATACAACTAAAGTAGGCATGTCACCAAGGAAGATTTGAATGCTTCCTGATTGGTTTTCCAAATAATTATTTCATTTGCTTCTAACAGAGACTAGCTTGCAATTCAAGTATTATATGGTTTTCTTCATTGCAAACTGCAATTAAGGAATCAGATGGCAAGATATAAGTCATATCACAGGATCAGCTAGGAAAGAATGGTGAAACCAGACAACATTAGGGATGACAATATGAGGGATTCAAATTAATTTTCTCCCATTATTGCCAGGCAGTCTCAAATGCAAAGAGGAAAAAAGGAACATAAATACATTTATAGTTAAGGTAATAAATTAACACCTGTATGCTAAACTAATTTGTTAAATTTGCTAAATTAAAATGCTAAATTTGGCTCAGTCACTTAGCAACAGCTGCATCAGTTTAAGATGTTTCCATTCTGCAGCTGTTAGCTGTCACCTAGGGCTGGAGCTCCCATCCCTCTAGCAAAGTCAGCAGAAGGAAATGTGTGCCTACATTTTGCCTGCTCCTCTCCAAAATCCAGCGTCTTAACTCAGATGCGTCTTTGTCATCTATCTATGAGCTTGGCTTTGTCATCAGGTAGAAGTCCCAGCACACATTCATTCTGACAGCTCTGATGTGAAGCAGTAACCCGCACCAGAGGGGCAGAATAAGCAGTCATGTCTTAAGCTGCTATAGCAATACTCACCAGAGTATATCCATCAATGCCTGAAGTTAAGACGAAAGTAGAATTGTGAATAAGCATGAACGTGCCCAAGGAAATAATAGCAAGAAAACTTCTAGTGGATTTTTATCACAGTGTAACAAACAATTTAGGAATTACTAGGCCAAAAAGAAGGAGCCTAAGGGTTAGAGCACACCCCAGGGGAAAGGGAGAGCTAGTCTTGGTGCAAGCTCTCTCGACTACTTAATTACAATGCTGCTGCACCCTTGGTTTTTTACTTGTTTCCCGGTGCAAGTGACTGCCTTTGCTGTGATGTGTGTTCAGCTCAGCGCTATCCCCTGTGAGGCAGGTGTGCTCAGAGCACAGCTTCCAGACCACAACCCTCAGTGGATGCAGACAAAGGAATGCCTACTTTGTTAAAAGCAATACAGGAGCCGAACTGCTTGCCAAGACAGCATCCAGCCTGATGTGCAGAAGGAAAATTCAGAGTGCAAGAAACTTTGCCAGCCAGAAAGAAATCACTTGTCTGGTGATTTTGGAGGACCATGCTTGTGAACCTACACAGCTAAACTCCAATAGGATAATTCCTAAAATTTAGTATTTTGATCCTTAGCTATTCCTATTAGGGAACACCACTGGAACAAACAAATTACGTAAGTTACAGTCACAGAAAGAGAATCTCTGTGGGCTGGTGCTCACATTTGCTTGTTCAAGTGGATCAAAGAAATGGGTCTCTAGCAGCTGCAGCATCTGCACCTTCACTGAATGCCCTTAGGCAGGGCATAATGGCGTAGCTAGAGCAACGGGGGAAGATGGTCTGCCAGGTATCAGTGTTT
Organism: Fregata magnificens; assembly: GCA_013389945.1. Taxonomy (NCBI): domain Eukaryota; kingdom Metazoa; phylum Chordata; class Aves; order Suliformes; family Fregatidae; genus Fregata; species Fregata magnificens. Next base: position 44,284 of record WAAD01000911.1, on the reverse strand, counting down.
AATATTCATCAGGCTGGAACTCCCTCAAACACTGTGATGTTTTCTCCCATTCTGTCCTTCAACAGGAAGAACTCAAGAAAATCTGTAAGAATAACACTGCAGCCTCCTTCCCACTGTAATAAAATTTAGGCTAAGGATGATACCTTCATACTGCTCAGCCACAAGGAAGCAGCTGGTATGCTGGAAATGCTGCGTATTTTACTAATTATCATCATTTTTCATTGTGTTTTCTCTCTTCATGAAGAGAAAAAGGCAGGAATCAGCCTTTCTGCTCTTACCCTGTGTATACACTGCATAGTCACAAGGGATGCCACACAGCTGATGCATTTCAGATTTCAAAACTAAGCAGACAAAACATGCAACTAGCCTAGGCCACAGAGTTATTAAAATTCTGTTAAATGCACATACATGAAAATCATGCCTGAACCACATGTATTACACAGACCAAGATCAAGGTTTCCATCCAATGTTACCAGTACCCCCAATGGCAAGGCCATGGCTTGTAGGCACCACCGTAACACTAATTATGAGTAATAATAGTTTGCCAAGCCCGAACTCACAGCTCCGGCATGACACACACTTCCCAACTGCCCACTGGTACTGAAGAGAGGAGGAGTTACTTTGTGTTTACTTCCACTGGGAGCAGCATATCCTTGTGTACAAATGGAGGAAAACCATCCAACATTGCAAATATATGACTAATCTCTGTAACAAACAGGCATCGTAAATATAGCCAGGAAGAAGACCTAATAAGCTAAGTGGGCCTGATTCTCCTCCGCTCAGTATCCTTCATAGTCATTTATGTTATGACAGGGAGTAGGATACCAAGAGTTCGTCACCTCTTTTTTTAACCTCTATTTTGTCCTGCACCATATGTACATATACAAATCAGAGCTATTAAAAAAATCAACTTCAGAGTATATGCTACTATATTCACACCACTAGTAAGTCCACTTAAGCTTCTGTTAGCCTACGTAGGGACTGCATATGGTTCCTTCCTACTACAGGAGCTAAGTTTCCTTCAGCAGACAGTCCTCATGCATAGTAAGTAAATGTGGAACAGAATATTTGTGGGGAAACATGAAAAAGAAGTAAACAGGATGCTATTATTAAACAAATTCAGATGAGAGATTGCCAGTGGCTATATCTTTTCCTTGTTTTCTTCCCCAAACCCTGTAAGATAATCTGATGGCTAAGAAGATCACAAAACAGCAGCAGGTTATAAGGCCCACTTAGTAAGGGAAAATAAATTTAAGCTTAAGTTACTTAAAAAAATAAATCAGCTCCACAAGCAACCTCAATCCTCAGAAACTGTATAGAAAGTTCTCCATTTCCAAAGTGTTCCCCCCTCTTTAGCCTTCCAGGGTGTTTTTTTAACAGCACGGTTATTTGCAGGTGTTCAGAGTGAGCAGAAATGCAGCTGAAATTACTGCTTTGGATGGTGTGAGGAATGCTTCTAGCAGATTCTGACTACAGAACAAGTCTCCTGTCTGGCCAGTCGCTGTCAAGTGAAAGACTCTGCTGTTTTGTCTGACAAACTGTGTTGGACTGCTGCCAAAACTTACTTCTCTTTCCAGACTGACCCTTTGCCTTCTGACTGTCCCAGCCTACCTGTCATATTCTTCACCCACTCCAAAGGTTGGGAGAGCCCACCTAGTCCAAACAAGGAATTCGGATTTTCTGCCTACTTCCCAGGGCATTTTTTCAAGCAGATCTAGATACTGGTACACAAATCAGATAAATAAAAGCGAGAGTGACAAAGAGATTTCCCTTTCAGGTCCACTCTGCAAACCACTTCCCAAACCAGCCAATTAAGTCTTGGTCTGCTTCATATAATAGTAGAAAACTGACCTTTTGTAGACTTACAGACACTATATAGAAAGTGGAATATTGCACTTGCCCAGGACTTACCAGCAGACCGTGTCAAACATTCAGTCACTTCGTCCAATCATTGACAATTTAGCATATCCAAATCACACAGGCCTCAAAAAACGTACACACACGCAGTGACAACATCCCGACATCTGCTAGTCGTCAGCCCAGACAGAGCTTGGCAAACCCAGGATATGGTTCCACCCCTTTGCTGTTTACCTGCACGTTTTCCATGAGTCCTTCCTTCACAACCTGTTAGTTTGACGTAGATAATGTGGCACAAACCAACCAGTTTAACAGGCTCATGGGACACAATCATGAAAAATCCCATATAAGCAGGGAACTTTGAACTCGCTTGTTTACGTCACCATTCTTGCCATAATCCTCACTTTCACCTGTCTGACTCTGTTTTCTTTGTGGCAACACACCAACTACTTCACTGAAGTCCTGAGAGATCCTATTTTTCTTGTCAAAAATCAGTTATTTTACAAAATAAATACATACCCTTGTTCTGATACTATCTATTTTGTTTAACTCCTTTTACTTTTTACCTGATCTCCTCTTGCCTCTCAATTCTCCAGCTTTGTTGTAAAGCCTCCACTTCCATCAAGGCCAGATTAGTGGGTCTGAGAGGCTTACTGGCTAAGCTGCGGTTTGCTGGTTGCGCTGCAGGATGGCCAATGAAGAACTAGCACGCTTGAGACCTCTACTCCAAAGGGATTTGGGTTTTCTTTAAAGTAATTTGCCTTTTTGCTTGCAATGCAATCCCACAGAAAGCATTATATAGCAGTGAAGTCTCAATGTCAAAGTGTTATTTACACTTTGATGGCAGGAGAACAGTTTTGCTAGCTATGCCCACTATTTTTGTTTGCTGTGGTGTCACCTTCTGTGTTGGGGGGGACGTCATTAGGAACATCTACATTAGCACTTCTCCCTTATATAACAAAGTAATCATTTAAAGTGTGATCACTGGTTCTTACTGCAGATCAAAAGAAGGCAGCTGATGAAACCGAAGGCTGCCTGAGCGTGTGAGATGACTTTTCTTGTTATTTCAATTGAAACGGAAAGTTTTGATCCTGCAATTCATCCACATGCCTGCAAACTGAGCCAAATTCTCCTGTCAGTCACAAGTTTGACATGCGCATTACACCGGAGTCATTCCAGGTGTAACTCTACAGACTTCCACGCAATCAGACCACGACAAATTTAGCCTACTGTTATCTTTTTTTTCTTTTAACTAAATCTTTTATCCAGGCTTCTAGGATATGGTAGAGACTTAAGTGGACATCACAACCTCCCTGTATTAAACATACCAAATAAGTTTAAAGAAGAAGGGGGAGACAGAGCTGCCAAAAACTGTACTGACTTTGAGGAGCTGTACCCAGAGACCTGAAGACAGCTGGAGCAGAACGATGGCTGGCATCCACAGGGAGTGAGCTCCTCAGACAAGCTTCCTGACCTGAGAAAGCCCTATTCTCCCAGCTCAGTCAGAGGGGACTGCAGGATGAAGAACAAGTCAGCCAGACTGTCCTTGACCGCCTGCCTGCCTGAGGAGATGAGTGAAGGTCACTCAAGTGTTTTCAGGGAAGACTATTCTAGCTGTTTCATGTGTTACAAAACCAAGCAGCTTATCTAATACCGTAAGAAATGCATAGAAGCCAGAAACTATCCCGGTCACTACTGCATGCCCAAATCACTCTGAGCTCTGTGGGAAGGAGAAGAATGGATGTCTTCAAAACCACAAGCATTTACAACAAAACAAAATGACAATCTCTATTGTCTGTTAACAGCACTCAGCCTGCAACATCCAGCTGGGGAGTTCGGACGTGCACCAATGAAGCTTAAGGATTTTAAAAGGTTTTATATTACAAATTATTACTAACCATCTTTATCATCACAGAATTTAGAGTCCTAAGGTGGTAACACAGGATAGTAGAAATTATACAGAGATAACATGTCTCCTGTTTTGAAAAGCATAGAGTCTAAATAGGCAAGTCAGGGGCTACACACTGCTATTCGTGTTCCCAAAACAAAGTTCATACATCTCAGTTTTTTTCAAATGTAGTCCAAAGTCAGTAGTAACTGAAAAATCTGGGCTTCTGACAGCTATTCTGTGTTGTGACTGCAAAGCCTTAAAATACTTGCCTAGGGCTTCCAGGCTCTACCTCTATACGAACAATACACAACATTAATTAAACACACAAAAAGCATGCTAAAAGAACACTAATGAAATTTGCAAATCTAAGCATTTGAAGGCCACAAAATGCCAAAGCGAATGTCAGCTGCACCACCTTAATTAATGCCCTTTGCATATATACCTTATAATGGATTGTAATTATCTGAGTTGGTGTTGGTTTTCCACAGATCGCTGCTTCCTCATTTGGTTCACAAAAAGAACACCACTTACTCAAGGGGAGACTGGTGTCATTTGTCTTTATGCACCAAATTTAGGTAGTCGGAGTCTTAGGTAAACTGAATCTCCTTTTGAAATACAGAACTTACCATGATGAATGTACAAAACCATAATCTAGATATCTCAGGGATGTGGCAGTAATCCACCTTTTAAAGCAACAGCAGCTCAATTCCTTTTTTCCTCCTTATTTCATGCATGTTCCAATGCCATATTCACTGTAAGGTGGCCAAACCTGAAGACAGAAAATATTAGTTTATGCTAGAGTATCCTGTGATTTTCATCATAATAGAACCTCAGCCTTTCTTTCTTATTTTTATAATACCCTAAAAGAGGGAGAAGTAATCTCTCCAGTCCTATAGGGAACGGCTCTTGCTCAGTCTCCGTTTCTCACTTCCCATACACCCTGTCATTTCTGTTTTGTTTGTCCAATATATTTGTCCCCACGCACACCAGACTATTTAGGTAAATCTGTCTCTACTCCCCCACAGCCAATCCAACACCTTTATAAGGCCAGTCCTAGTTTCCTGTTCATGTCCCCTCTCTCCCACCATCTCCTCACCCAGTCTCTGTCATTCTCCCACCCACTGTTTTATTTTACTGTTGAAGTTCAGCACATCTCCCCAGAACATGAGAAGTGAGATTCTTTTTCAAAGGCTTCTGACTTGGCCAAATTTAGGTCAATTTTCACAGGCACAAGAGGCCCAGTCCTGACACATAGTCCATCCTCTTGCCAAACCGGAAAAAACACAAAAGCATCTGAGCTTCTAAGATGTTTTAAAACTGAAAAACAACCTCTTCTTCTCTTTTCATACTGGGAAACGACTGAACAGCTCTGGCTGAAATTTCAGGGGGAAGTGGGGATGAGCCAGCCCAAGACAGACCCTTGGATAAAAAACACTAGAGTTAATTAAAACTAAATGGGTAGCCTCAAACAGAGGCCCCATTACAACTGGTTAAAGGAAAATAATTATTTTTATTGCAGATTACGCTTTTTCACGGTCTCCATGTGAGTTGTGATAACCCTGGTAAGGTATCAGTCACACTTCTGAAGAAATTTTCAAAATTATGGTCTACTGACTCTTGACATCAGTTCATTACATTCATCTCAGATTGTAAACACTAAGAGAGGGAATTGGGTTTTCACCTCACCCAAGGGGATCCATGCAGCTAATTATTATGTTTTGAATATGTTTTAAATATATTTTGAATGCATTGCATCCTTTAGAATACAAAGGCTACCTTTTTTTAATTTTTTTTTCCACGCTCTCTTTTCATCGGAACCAGCAGGGTTCATTTTCCATGTAATATTACCAAGCCTAGTTCCTTGGTTTATTACAAGTCTGTGTCTTGGAATCTTAAGTATTTATTATCCTTGTTACTGGTGGTTTACAAGTTTCAGATTGTGGAACTGGACTGGAGAGAGCCCTTTTGCAAACAGTGACGCAGAATCCTACACAACCAAGATTTCTTTTAAGTTCTAGCTCATAAAAAAAAGCTCAGGCTCTGTCTCTTACAAAGGTGTATTTACTTATGAAAGAAAACATACATCTTTCTCCCTTTGCTGCCCTTCAGTTTCAGTTTTGCTCTAACATGCAAGTCAGTTTTCCCATATCCTAGCTGGGTCTGGTTTTACTTTTCAGGGGTTGGGCTGAAGATTCTGCCCAGAGCAGACTAGGAGAGACATTGCATTTCTGAGATCCTCTGATCCTCAGCTTCATTAAAATCCGCTCTTCCCATTTATATTTATTGTTTAGACAAATTAGGCAGGGTCAGTTTTGCTCTGGCAGAGCTTTGTGAACCCTGATACAATTGGTAATTTGACTTTGGCTTTTCTTTAAGATTGCTTCCCAGGTTTCTTGGAGGTTGTTACATTTTAGCAGGGAAAAATATTACTGACAGTAAATGAGGCTGCACATCTTTTAGCTGTGATTCTAGGAACATAACTGATAACACGACTGGAAAGGAAGCCTTGAATCATGAATTTGTGTTCTCTGCTACTAGAAGCATGGGAACCAAAGCTTAAAATAAATGTGGGGTTTTTTTTTTCCTTAGAAATCTTCTCCTACTTTGTATTTTAAGCTTACGTCTTTCCATTTGTTCTGGTGTCAACATTGTCTTTTACAATAAAGAGGTCATCCCTCTGTGGAGCATTAGCTTGCTCCATGTATTCTGAAAAAGCAACCAGAGACATTTTAAGATTTTGTTTGCCTTCATCTGGGCACATCTTAGTGCTGGTCCACAGTACACTAGCAGTTGGCAACTGCATCCAGATGTTTTACTTCTACTCTTTCTGCAAATCTCCTCTCTTCTATCAAAATTTTCTTCCTTACTCCCCAGTACATGACTTTGTGATTCGTACTATCAAACTTTGCCTGATTTCTATTACTCCAATCCTCAAGGTTATGCAGTGCTTCCTAGATGATGTTCCAGTTCTGCTTTGTTTTCATATTGTCTTCCAAGTTTATGTCATCAGTAAACTTAATTAGCAGATTCTGTCTTGCCTGAAAATTAGTCCTGAAAATATTGTTCACCTATTGTTTTCATGTTTTGTTTGTATTGTATTATTCCTCTCTGGCTTCATTATAAACACTTGACAAGCCTATAACTACATAGATCTAATCAAAAAAGTGTGTTTATCTAAGCAGCACTGTTGTTATTGCTCCTGTCACTTTCTCCATCAAAGATTTTCTAGCAACTTTAAAATTGTCATTGTTCAGAGTTACTTCGCCACTAGGCAGACTAGGAAATTGTGATGGCACTTTAGTCCAATTCCTCAATGATATTCCAACTATAATGAAATTATCTCACTTGTTAAGTTCAGAAATGTTACCCACTGAGAAGAAAGGCATCCGTTCATGTTACTCAGAACTGTTTTTCCCAAGATTTCTAACAACTCATTTCAGTCACATACTGAATTGTTTTCTGAAATCCTGAGGGCTAGAAATCGGAGAAGGTGGGAGAAAATGGATGTTTATAACAAAAGCTTCAATTCTGGGAAAGTAGTGGCATGACAGAAAATTAGCAATTGTCTGTAGTTATGTGCTGGCTGAATCTGACCCCAAACCAATTTTTGTTTAAAGGTGACATGGAAGTTCAGGCTTCAGAGACTTTAACATGGCACCTCTCAACAGGCTAAAACTCATACAAAGATAGAAACAGAATAATTGAGAAGTGGCAGGCTTGACACAGAAGTTGTTTCAAAGATCTGGTGTCTCGATATTGTCCTTCAAGTTACCTCTTATTATCTGTCTTGAAGGATGATGCCTAACACCTCACTGAGGAAAGAAAGTCTCCTGATACTCAGTGCCCTCATTTTACCCTCATGAAAACTTTCAAAGCTCCAGCTGATTCAGCTTGGGCCCAGCATGTCCACAGCAAATAGCAAAGCCATTGCTCACTTTTTAGCCCAAATATGCCCAAGGAGCAGCAGCTGAAGGTAAAAAACAACCAACAAAATCATACCCGGTCACCTGAGCACAGACTGTGTGCTCTCCATACATGAACTGGGTTATGCTTTCTGATGTCACAGTTTGCAGATTTACCAATAACTTGAAGTGGCTGGAGGGAGCGTCTGGGGGGGGGTCCATGCCTTACTTTGATCTTGTGATCATGGTACAAACTGGGGAGTCGAGGCCTAGGTGCTGCTTAGTTCCTCCACATAATCCACAGCCTTCCTCTCATCTTGGGCAAGGCATTTCACTACCTGTTGATTTACTACACAGCAAAATGAGTAATTTTCTACTGCATCTTGTAACTGTACCGTGAAGCATACTTTTAATGTTCATGTAATATTCTGAGATCATTGTTATTACTAATTCTTTGTATTACATTAGGGTTAGAGATCCCATCCGAGATCTGATTGCATGCCACACAGCAATGATGATCCATACACCCAAGTGTTTATGCTGTAAATTGACAAGTAGAAGGATGCAGACAAGCAGAACAGGAATCAAATCAAGACCACAACACAAATAATTATGCAAAAAGGATTAGACTGCACCTCTCGACTAACATACCAACGTGTTGCTACCAGATTACCTCATCTCTCACAACTAAATTATGACTACTGTGTAGAAGTAGCCCACTCAACACCTGTTCTTACACTGGAAAAAAATATAAATTAAAGTATAAAATATAAGCAAATAAAAAGATGTCATAATCCCCCATAGGAAAAGTACTGCATCTGCTTCAGTGAAATGGAAGAAACACTGTTATGTTAACAAAGCTTTAATCTTATTAAACTTTCAAAGCAATTATGTGAATGCAATGATAAACAGGCATGAGATATCTCCTAGCGCTAGAAGCAACAACTTCACAAACATAAACTTCTGCCACAGGGAGCTACTCACTCAAATTGATCGTCCTGTCTAATGCTGAAGTTTTCCTTTGCATCAGCTCCATGGCATCAGAAGCAGACAATGAACAAATCCACCTTATCAACAGGGACTCCAACACAGATGAGCCTACAAAATGCTCTCTCTGAAGGAAACCACAAAGGACACAGGCATGGTACAGCTCCAAGGGAACACGTAAATATAAAACCAGGCATAAATCGTAGTCCTGTTCCTTTTCCACAGTTCCACAGTCTTTCCTTTGGCATCAGAAGCAGACAACATCAGAGCAAACTAAAAGTTGTGATTGCTCCCTTTGTATCTGTTTCTTCACTCACCTTTGGTCAAGCTTGCTGCTGCAGCTGTCTGATTCAAGTCCTTCTAAGATGGGCTGCCTCCTTTCTTCTCTTAAAATCTTTCATCACCTGTTCATAAAGAAAAGCAGAGCTCCCATTTGCTTTCTGAACTACTGCTATTGTATTTTTAAGGCTATAAGCAACACATGAGTCATTATCACTAACAATTGAGAGAGGGAGAACAAAGAACTCACTCCTTTCCCACAAAGAAGTTTCTGGCACGCTTGCTAACATACATTTTTTGATAAATGCTTCCATACTTGTCAAGCAAACATGATGTCTGATAGCAGGTTCAGAAGGGCACTTGGCAGGTGTATGCTGACATCAGTGGGATGATTTATACTCGAATATACAGTTTACCTACAATTAAACCTTAATTCAAGACTGCTTTGCCTGGGCCAAGACACTGCTTTGGTAGCAAATGCAAAAGGAAACACTACTAGTACAAGCCCTCCTGCTCACACAGTACAGTGAATGTCACTCACAACCCAGATCTGTGAAGGACAAAGCCCAAATGAGTATGAACCAGGTTAAAAGTTTTCACAGAGTTTAAGTGTTTTGCTAAACAAGACGGAGTGCTAAAAGGCTGCTGGGCTCCAAGTCTCTAACTCAGCCCAGCAGAACACAAATGCATATTTAAATATATTTTAGTGCTACATGCGACAATACAGTCCCTCTTAACCTTCCTTCTAGCCTTGAAACCAGATTTGTACGAAAATACTAATTTGAGCCGCTGTAAATTGCAGTGCCATCTTATTTGTTGGTTTTGTTCCATGGCACTTTACAGAGTCAGAGAAAGCTAATTAGCAGTGACAGTAATTGGAATTCAGTAATCTACCTTTCTTTGCAAGTTCATCAGAATATTGTGTTTTGCTCTTACATAATTATTTTTCTCAGAAACACCCACAGGTAAAAAGATAACAGAGCAATGATAATCTATGGTACTACGCATAATAAACAGAAGCAGAAATTCAGTTTGTTGTTTTGGATACTGTTGTTCTAAATACACTTGAAAACCAGTCATTTCACCTCAGGGCTTTCTACTGGTTTTTCAGCATTTACAATTCTTAGAAATATGGTTCTATGGAAAAATATTTTGAAAGTTGAGTGCAACGGATATATTGAGACAATAAACATTCACTTCATGGACTCTCTGTTCAATAGAAGAACATGTTTTGAGGCATGCAGTTTGATTCTGGAACAAGCTTCAAACAGATGGAAAGCAACACGATGTGAACAAAAGATGAAGGATTGCACACTGTGCAATTTTTGTTAGCAAGTGTCACTTTACTATCATGAATGTGGCTGTGGCAGCTAACAGCAACACTTAAGAAAGGCAAAGCTAAGGATGATTTTGTATTACACAGCCCAGAGGGGAAAAAAAACCCACCCAGAAATGGGCTTAAAAAACAAGAGCCTTTAAAAAATGTGAAGCTTTTTCTCTCTGCCTTTAGCTTTTTGGTTTTTAGCTTCTAGCCTTTTGGATTATGCCTGTGAGCTTGTCTTCAAAACCAGGAAAGTTAGATCCTTCTGGTTTTAAATCAAAACTGACAGATAGACTCACTTGAATTCAGGATCTTGGTCTCAAGGAAAAGAGAAATGCGTAGTGCTCATAAGAAAATCAAACATCAGTTATGCAAGGATCTTTTGCCAACAGGACCTGGCTTCAAATCATCATTTACTTAAAATTAACCTGGTTTTGGTTATATTAAAAATTTTAAATTTTAAATTTAAAAATTTTCTTTAAAATCCTAAGTCTATACACCCTACTGCAGTAATAACAGGTAGGTTTCTACAGCAAAATATCTGGTTTTGTATAAGATTGAAAGCTGTGTCTATTATTACGGAATAGTGATTTTATTTATATTAATTTGTATATGTCTTGTTGCATCAGAGATCATGAACACAAGGTGGTTTAGAGACTTCCTTTCTCCATGATTTACCTCATCAAATTACATTGCTTGTTATATTTTTAGGAAAAAAGTGCTTCCCATCAAAGCTAACAGCATGAGCAGAAAACAAAAATCGGTGGTAGTACCTCTTTACTGTACGGGGTGGCCAGTCATGACTGAAGAGCAAATAAACCTTCTGGCCCTTTGGTACAAGGCAGTAACCTTTGGTAGCAGAGTGGGGGAAGAGATGGGGTAACCCCCCTCCAGTTGCTGCTGCCTGAACCCAACAGGGTTTGCAAATCCGAATTTTCAGTCTAGTGGCTGGGCCTAGTCACTGTGATTACACCCACATTAGTACATTAAACAAGTCTGGGACCAGTCTCTGCCCCCGAGGCCAACTGGCACAGGACATCCAACGTCCATTCTGTTAAAGCCTCAAAAAGTTAGTGAAAGCACACAATCTGCCCACTGGGAATGGCAGGATGTAAACCGTGCCCTGGAGTATTTTGGGAAGCTGCTCATTGGCCCAGGCTAAAACCATGGAAGGATTAATGAGAATCAGTAGAAATAACTGAGCTCCAGTGCTCAGGAACATTGTGATGCTGTTTAATTTGCTGGTATAGGCAGAGCTTTAAAGAGCCTGTACATTTTTCACACTTTGATCTGTGCCAATACCCTCACCAGGTCCTTACAGCAATAGCCCGCACATGCAGTGGTGGCATTTCTTGTCCTAATATCAAGCACTCTCAGATAATATTGCCTAAAAGCTCACACTCGTTTACTGAGCAATTCCCCTATGTCATCATCCCTGGCTCTTTCCTATCGCCCGTGCACCAGGACTACTGTCTGCATAGCAGTGTAGGTACAGCGGAGCTTCTCAGTGCCCTCTGGTGCAAAGTCTGGCACAACTGCTGTGAAAAGCGGCTGGAAAGGGATAATGTCCTAAACCTCCACAGTCGGTTGCTAAGAAAAAGGTGTGCTGAAGCTCAGCCCGTGCTTGCCAGGGCCTGTGCTCAACAAGGTTTTTCTGTTTGGAGGCACTATGACTGCTTTTAGTTTCTGTATCTAATCGATTTCCAGTTTTAAATGTCAGTGGAAAGCTACTGATTTGGGGGAAAAACCAACTAAACCACAACAGAGAAAATACGGGCACATGAATTCCCTGCTATACAGTTAGCTGAACTACAGATTCAATTCCTCTGCAATTGTTCATTAACATTAAAGTGGTTGGAAGCGTTTTGCCAGCATCTTCCAACATGATAATGCCCAATTTCACCCCTGCAAAACCCATCCAAGAATTCTTGGCATGTTGATACCCCCCGAATGACTCAGCCTCCCATAGGAAAAGGCAGTAGATCAGGGAATTTTAGGAAGGAAGGGCGCTGCAACCATACACAGAGCTAAGAACAGTTAACTGCATAACTGCTATGGAAAACGCAGGAAATATGAGGGCTTGGGCAGAGAAGGAAAGTAGGATACACACAAATAGGAAAGAAAATACAAGCATTGATATGCATGGAAGGGAAAATGGGAGAAAAGGATGTGGAGGGACTCTGAAATGAGGAGAAAAGGAAGTGGGGAGTATCAGACAAAAGGGAAGCTATATATGTCCTGCTATAGAGCAGGCAGGAGCATGAGGGAATCTGGTACATGGAGCAGACACAAGGACAACCTGGAATGACACACGGAGCCAGCAGTGCCACAAGGAAGAAGAAACTGATCAGTTTCAAGAAACTAGATGTTGTAAAATGAATTTTAAGAGACATTCCAGGCTTGAATATTTGTTTTTACAAATTACAAAATTAAGGGCTTGCACCTGCATCTAGAAGATCTATATTCTTACCTACCAGTGGCAAAACACAAAATAAAGCTGCTATAGGATCACACCAAAAGCAATTGTTTGGAATAACACTACCCTCTGGTGGTCAAAAGATACAGTTATATGTACACCAGGAAGGTAAAATATTTGGACCTGGTCGTACAGATAACTGTGGGCTTATTTGACCCCCTATTCATGTCATTGGCACCAACTATACTTTAAAAAAAAAAAAACCCAAACCCGCAATCAATTCCAATCCACACTTCAGTAATCCACCTTGAGACCATGCTGTTAAATGGCACATCCACCTTATTAGTCTGTGGTTTAAAACGACACCTTCATGACCGGTCATAAGCACAAGTAACTGTCTGAGGCTCTGAAACAGACTGGCGATAATTTTTGTTTTCTGGCAACCTGCAAGAATAGGAACACCACACATGGCTACACTCAGCTATGTAAGTAAAGGAAGTAACGCAATACTAAATTCCCAAAATTATTCCCAAATAAAATGTAAAGCTATTAGCAGCAATTTTCTGCTTTATCTCTCTGGAAAATAAGCACTTCAGAATGGACATTCACTTTTAGAGTGTGCAAGATTGCTCCTAGACCAACGGACTCCAGTCTCTACATGTCACTTTAGTACAAGTGTTTAGTAAAAACTACAATACAGCTTGTAGGAAAGAAAAATGGAAGATAATTTTTCCAAATTAGAGCTGACCACATCCATAACTGTGTACACTGTCACCAATTAATTCAAAACAGAGTGCATAAAGCTGAGGTCAGAGGAGAAGAAAAAAGAAGAGCCTATATATACATATTAAAAGCCAGGTTTCTTATTCTAATCCTTACTTGTAGCAGGACATTCCTTGATTTCATGCAAAATCTTAAACACATAAAGGATATAACTGGTTTTTTCTTCCATATTACAGTTACAGAACATCATTGCTGAGAAAAGCAATTACTTCAATTCGGGGCTTTCATGAAGGTGCTTCGGGACTTATGTAATCACTTAACACAGTCATGTCTCCTGCCTTGCCTCACTCACATTTATTTTTTGTAAAATATCAGATGTCAAGAAGAGCCAAATATTAACCACTCTGCCATTTTCTTCTTTCCTCTCTTTACATTATCACTCTTCAGCTGCTGGGGTTTTTTCCCCTCCTGTTAAAAACATCCCTATTCCTCATAGCCAAATGATCCTCATGGAAGCTGAGCCTTCCAAATACTCTTTTTATCCCCAAACTTCTTAAGACCAGATGTCTTGATGGTCCTACGTTGCTGGAAATGAGGAAGAGCTTGTCACGTCACTCCCTCCTAGAGAAACGATTCTGTGTTTTGCAATTTTGATCTTTATGGCAGGCTGACCTTCACCTAAAACTAAGGGTTTGCTTTTGTTGCTTGGAAGCAATATATTTGTATATTGCCTCCTTGCAAGAAATACACTCTGCAGACCTTGATCGGGCAAAAGTCATTCCTGCGGGGTCCAATCAACTGTCATCTTTGATGCCACCTTGAAGCAAAAATACTGTATCTTAGAAATACTCAGCATTTGTCCCTTCTTGCAGGTGCATTTAACTGCAGCACAGTGGTAACCGCTGCCAGCAGCGCTTCAGTTCTACAGTTCATAAACCCAGGATTTTGGCACTCCTAAAAATGCGGCACAAGTCAGTGACAGAGAGGACAAAAAGCAGGAAAAAGCACTGCAAAATGCATTTATTCTTTTCGCAGGGTGAAAACTAAAGCAGTACATCAAAGGACACACGGCACAACCATTCACGTGCTCAGAGTCCATGCATTTATTTCTCTCTTCCCCCCCTGCAAAACACTCGTGGTGAGAGGTACAACCTTTTCCAGATGCAGAACTGCAAAACAGCACTGCAGGTAGAGGCTGAAGGAAAATTCAGCCCCAGCCTAATAGAACACGAAGCATTTACACCAATACCTCACACCGGACTCACCCTTCTCAGTTACTAGGCGCAAAAAATTATCCTAAAGGAGGCCATGCCTATTTTTCAGGGCCATCCCGAGGCCCTTTGGGGCCTGCTATGAAATCCAATGTTACCACCTTCTGCAGCATGAGGATGATGCCTATTTTTAGCGTTACTTCCATTGGAGAAGCCCAAGAATCACCGCCTGCCTCCTCCTGGCACCCTGTCAAACGCCTTTCTCCCAGCAAGCGAGTGGGAGGAAGAGACTGAATTAACCCACACACCTGCCTCTCGCGCAGCGAGGTTCCCAAGAACGAGGGAAACCACTCTAAAAGCCTTCAAGCCAGTCTGAAGCCAGCGGCAGCTGCCA
>WAAD01000911.1:0-29100 GCA_013389945.1 Fregata magnificens | reverse complement strand
CCGCCCCCCCTTGGGCTGAGGGGAGCTCCGTCCGTCCCACGGCGGAGGGGCTGAGGCAAAGCAGAGCCCCCTTCTTCCCTCCAGCCCCGTGCTTCTTTTTTGACTGCAGGGAGAGACCTTCCTTCTCCTGAACCTTTCCCTGACGGGGAGAGGAGGCGAGAGGGATCCCGCTGCCCTCACCCCTGCCAAGCTGGCGTCCCCTGCCCTTTGCTCCCCGTCAAGCGGAGGGTGAGTCAGCCGCCTCGCAGGCTGCAAGCAGGTGGGGAAAGAAGCTGGCTCCTACCTCGAAGGGAAAGGGTGGTTATTTTCCCTCCCTCTCCTGCTTTCTTTTTTCCCCATAGGTGGTGGGGCTGGGCCAGGGTGAACTCCTCCATCGAGTTCTTCGGCCTGTGAAACGCTCACCATGGCTGTTGGTGGGGTCGGGACCTCACTCCTGCTGATGGCCGGCATCATGGTAACAGTGGGGCTGTGCAGGAGATTAACCCGCCGCCGGCTGCGCTCCCGCCAGCGCCTTTACACTTTTCTTTTGGAGATGTTTAGCACCTTGCAGATTTGCGCCTGCACGAACGAACTCTGCCTGCTTGGCAACGTGGAGCCGAAGCCGCATGCTGCCCTCACTCTCACCTACGGTTTCACCGTCCTGCACGGCTTGACTCTGACTGGCAGCACATGCAATCCCTGTGGCACCTTGCAGCCAATGTGGGGTGGTGGCATATCGGTCAGGATAGGTGGACTGAAGATCGCCGCTCAGTTCATGGCTGCAGTGCTTGCTAGAGTGTTAATGCACTTTATCTGGAGCCTGGAGATGGCAGAGCCACATTTTGGAGCACTCTCAAAGGGCTGCAGCAACCCCATGCAGACTACAGAGATGCAGGCGTTCTGCATAGAACTGCTCTTTTCTGTCGTTTTCCAGCTGACCATCCTGCGAGTGGAAAGTGTTAGTCCTAAATACAGAGTCCATTTGATTGCTCTCCTCATCACCATGCTCGTGTATGCAGGTTAGTCTTTTTTTTTTCCCTCTGTTCCTGCAATAAAGTTGTAACGGAAGGGTTTTTTTTAATTTTCTTAAAAGTGTTAAGATGCAAAATTATTTTTCTTAGAGTACAAAAAAATGCATCAAGGAAAGTCTTTGGTACTACATATGCAGAGTTCATTTGGAGTTTATGTAAAGTTTGCCTGGTCAGATTCCAGGCAGGTGTGGGGCTAAGAATGAAATGAGTTAAGAATTTAAAATTATGTCAAACCTATGAGTAAATAGCATTAAGAGTTTCACAGAACGCTGTTAAAATATCTCAGTGAAGGATCGTTTCATAATCTGACTTTATATGGCGTGAGAGATTTCGTACAATGTGCTCTGATTTCTAAGTAGCATTGCGAGAGAGCACCGCCACCTGCATCAGGAAAAAAATGCTGATTGTGCAACGGCAGGGTACAGACGGGTAATATGGAAGTTCGGCATTTAAATAATGCATAATTCATATCAGTGCAGTCTATTTAACTATGTTAAATCCTTAAATCGGAAGCAGGAATGGTTATTTGTAAAATGCAGGCAGAGGTGATAAAATAATACCTCATGAAACCAAATGTAAAAAAAAAAGAAAAAAATTAGGTGCCTGTTGTATCATGGCATTTACAAGAGCCTCCTGTCTCTGTAATGCCCTGTGTGTCCCTGTCCTTGCCCCTGCCTGACTGTCACCTCATGCTTCCCAGAGCTGGGACACTGTCACCTGCACAGCCTCTCTGGACCAGCGGGGAGGAAGAGGTGAGGGGAGTCAGTCTGAACTTCTTTCTGCTGACTGTTGTTGCTCCCTGTTGTCCCCAGTGAAGTGCCAGAGTTATGTCACTCGTCACTTGAGGACTGCCCTGCAGGGAGTGGGGTTGTACTGGGAAGGAGATTCTGTAGTTCGGGGTAGAGGGAGGTGAGAAAGATGGTTACGGAGCTCCTTGCTTGTGCTACAGCCCCTACCACAGAGGAAGTCATCTAGGAAATTATCAAATCCGTTCATGAGAGAGGGAGATCGCTCTTTTATCTGCAAATATCTGGAATGTCATTGGTATCTTGTCCAAAAAATGTAACTGTATTATGCTATCTAACATAATAGCATATAGTAGAATAAAGTCGAGTTGAATTTTCAGATGTATTAATGAAAAAACCTTTACTCATTATGTTTAGCTGAAATTAGCTAATACCTGAAAGATTAAAAGAAGTCCATGGAGAATTTTGAGAATTAACTCGGCAATTTGGACTACTTTCTAAAATTAATTTTTGAAGGCAGAGGCAAGGTGTCAATGCATTTTGGCACATTAAATATATTTCTGAATTGCTCAGTAAAAGTGTAGCCAAAGATTATGCTACCTCTTCTACAAGCATAGAAAGCTGGATTCCTGGTTCTTAACATTCCTTTCCTGCTTAGCAAATAATCATATAAATCAATACGCGTCACGTTGCCTTTCTCTTTGTTAGTTCATACAAAGAATTCAAGCCCAGTGACGCTGGCCAAGCTGGCCTCATATCTTTTCCTAGCAGGAGAAGGCTGTGTACCAAGTCCCCTTCCTTGTCATAAACTTGGACTTGTTAGGACTATCCAGCACAATTGATCTGCATGTACTTCTAGGAAACATCAGCCCTACTGCGCCCAGGCCTCTTTCACATGCACAGTTTGTGCTGCATCGTGTGCAGAACACCCTGTGCTTTCTGGACATTTTTCTTCCCATTTCTTTTCATCTAGAATCAAGTCTACTATAAAAAGATATATACATTCCAGAGAGCAGATGCTGAACCTAGTTTTATCCCCTCGTGAGTGGAAAATCTAATGCTTTCTTGTTCACTCTGCTCCAAGTTTCCTAAGTTTGCACTCTTTGCTGTACACTCAGGTTTGAAAGGAAAGGTGAAAAGTACTGTCCTCCCCCGCCGTAGTCATGAGTACGGTGTTTACTGTGCACTCCTAAGATGTGGATTGAAGCCTCTTGAAGTAGAGGAGGGTGTAAAACCCAAGATTCCTATCACTGAGCTGTTATACAACAAGTGTGGGAGCAGGCTGCTGCTATTAATTTCTTTGTGTGATGAAGTCACAGGCTTGCACTGTAACAGATCTCTTTTTCAGTGGAAGGTTAGGTGGGTAAACGTAGCACACCTTAGAGGTTCTCAGACCTTTCTTGCTGCCTCTTCCCCTTGCCCACATCTACACACAAACGTTCCCAAGGACATCCTCTATTCTCCTGCCCCCTCCATTTTGAGGGCTGCTGATCAGGACCCCGTTCCCACAGCCACTCAGCACAGCCTCCTGACAGCATGCCAAGTAGCTGCAGCAATAGCGAAGAGCCTGGTAGGTGGCCACGACCTGTGTCTGGTGCATATATACGACCCACAGTATATCCTGTGGGTCTTGTGGCATAGCCCTAGCCATATCTGTTCCACCTCCAATTTGAGAAATGATGCTTCGTACACCCAGTAGGAAGAGTGACTTCCAAATCAGGTGTTAGAGATAGTGGCCTCCAGCAGGCCAAGTTCTCGTCCACAGGCTTTGAAGACAGGCAAATGCTTAACTTAGCTGGGCTGGGTCATTCTCAGGAAATCTTCTGCACCTCTTCGTTAACTGTTTATAAGGAACTTGAGTGCTTCTTTAAGAGGAATGGATCTTTCTTGCTCACCCAGCACCAAAGGGCTAGGCAACCAGTGCCAATTTCGGCAAAGCAATGCTAATTTAGGCAAACTGGTAACATTCTTCCTTTTTCCTACAAAACTAGCAAATAGTTTAGAATATTGTATGAATAATGATTTTTCAAACTTTAATTTGACAGATACAATGTTCTAGCTAGGAACTCAGAAAGGTGCATTAAATTTACAAAATAAAATTCACGCTAATGATTTCTTTTTACACTCTGATTTTAAAAACCAAATCAATTGTGCCTTCAGGATCCGGGTTTATTACAGTTACGAATGAACCAGAAATGTTAGAAAATACATCTCATACATAGTATATCATATTTCATTCCATGGATTATGTTCTACTGTATGTTTGAAAGCTGTATCCTGTAAGAGGAATGATTGCAGTCTAAGAAAGAACTGCAAGAAGGAATATCTCTTACTCGATATCAAATTTGGTTTGGGTAATATTGAAGGATAGCCATATCCCCATGGCTTACACCCGTCTAAATGTACCAATACACATATGGGGCTCAAAAACATTAAATTGTATTTGTATGGCTAAGTTAAATTAAAATAAATGTTGACAAGTCACTGTTGTGTGTAGCCCATAAGAAGTACTTAGGTATGCCATGCAACTTAGTGCAACAAATAACATCAGATTATACAATAAGGATTTTCAAAATTACAAGCTGTCCCTGTAGTTTTTCTTCTATGTTTTTATAGTTAAAAGTATTTGGATTTTTTTCACATATCGACTTACACAGACCAAATTTTTATAATAGTGCATACTGTACACAAAAGCTCCAATACTGCATTCACTGTTTCTTCTACTGAATAGAAGGAAAAAGAGAATATTATGTCTTTGCATATTAAGGGAATGACTCAGAAGCTAAAGATGCAGACCATACACATGTTGGTAAAGACTATTTTTTGATATTTCCTTTGGGTAAATATTTAATTAGAGGAAGAAAAAATACACCTTTTGAGGGCTTTTTTCATTTACAGGCAATATTACAACGAACTCAGAATTGTATGAAATTGGTTAGATGTTTCTGAGCCTAACATATCAAGGTAAAAATGACATACATATTTTTAATTCCAAGTTTCTTCCTAATTTTGGTTTTGCCTTTAGTAATTTCAAAAGTTAAAATTACTTTCTCACACATTGTGTGGAGCACACATTACTTCACCTTTTTAAATTTTTATGTGTACAACAGCAAAGATGTTACACTTCTTTTGCCATAAAACCATTTATCTTTTCTGGTACACAGACTGAGATGTTTAATAAATATTTTAAAATAAGATTATGCTAGTGGCACTGGCCTGTGGTTGATATTCCAGTAGTTACTAGTAATGAATGTTGAAGAAATACAGCAGTAAAACTCTGTTTAATGTTCAGAAACAGCAACTGTATCCTGAGAGAGAAATTCTACTCTTAAATGTACTTTTGTGGATATAAAAGCAGAAGCAGTGAATTCATACATAGATTAAAGCAAAGTAAATTATTGTAGATGGCCCTCCTGGCAACACTGGAAGTTAATGTGTCAATGTGCAGAATAACAGACTGCACAGTGAGTCTGAGTTGCTGCTGAGAACAAGCATAAAACCAGAGTAAACCAAGTAGGTCAACAACGATTAAAACCTTTCCGAACTGTAATAACAGTAAAAGAAATAGTGAGTATATAGAAAGGGAAATACAGGAGAATGACAAAGACCTTACTAAAACTTTCAGTAAATGATTGCATGCTCATAACAAATGCGGATTACAGCAGCATGGTATTTGTACAAAGGATAAGTTCCAAAGCTCATGCTAGCTTATTTGGGAAAATCAATAAGCTTTAAGAAACTAGACAGACAAAATTATATAATATTTTATGGCAATAGATTAATACATAAAACAGATATGGGGTGGTTAGTAACTGATAGTACAGAAATACAGATAATTTTGTTATGAGTAATGCTTTTTCTGCAGGATTGCAATAAGAGGAACAACATATGTCAGAATTAAAAACAGTTACCTCCAGGTTCATCTGCAGTGTAATTACAGTTTAGTCTCCACAACGTAATATGTTCAGATAAAGTTATTTAGAGAATGTTTAGGCATGAAGTCAGAGGCAAGGAAAGATGCTCAGCTTCTTTAAGCTTCCTTTTTTAAGAGAGCAGAGTGACGTTTGCTTTTGTTTTCGTCGAACAACATATAGAATGATTGTGAAGGCTTTTCCCCAAGTTATTACCATACAATAATCTTAGTGTTCTATAAATTGATAAGATAATATTAGTGTTCTGATAAGAAAGCACAGAGGTCAGGTTAGCAAGAACAGCGCTTGACAGGTTTTTTTCCATTTCCTTGCATATGTGTTACATGCGACATGGGGATGTAATGAAAGCTCAGTATTTGTTTCCTAATATTTGTGTAATTTCTGTCTCTTCTAAAAGCATGATACAGACTATTAGTAAAACAGGTTGTAGTTTTATCAATAGAAACATTCAACATTAGCCAAACCCATATCTTCAAAGAGTATTTGCTAGAAAGAGTTAAAGGAAGTTATAGCCCACACTTCAGATATTCTAAATCATTTTAGAAAATGGTTAAACTGTTAGACATATCATCAGGTAAATAACTTCAGAAGAATTTCTCTGTTCTAATAGTTTCTGCTAATTCATTTTATTGCAGGGTGTACATTTCTTGTAGTATTGTGTATGTGCATTTCAATATTAATTTAAAATAAATATTCAGAAAGGTGGTTTGTTTTCATGTTGTTTACATTTTATTGCAGGTGGAAATCTCACAGGAGCAATATTTAACCCAGCACTGGCTTTTTCATTACATGCAAATTGTTTCTATGACAAATTTTTGAGTTACTCACTAGTATATTGGATAGCACCATCCTTAGGTAAGTTCTTAATACTCTATGTATTTGAGAAAGTGTTATTTAGTACATGGTTCAAAAATCAGGAAATAGGTATTCTTTATTTCACAGTCTGCTCATTTTCTGCTTTAAATAAAATCCAGGAAACAGGCAATTATAACTTATGTGTAGAAGTCATTCAGAATCACGGTTTCGTATTACAAATGTAGGCTGTGTATTTTAAACTTGTTTAATGCTTTATGTAGAGCACCTGTAACACTCCATTTTGTGAATCAAGTATCTAAGACTGAGTTTTAAACACCAGTTTTATTCACAAAATAACATCTACTATTTTGATCAGTTTATTTTAAGAATCAACCATGTTAGGTGTGGTGGGTTGACCCTGGCTGGATGCCAGGTGCCCACCAAAGCTGCTCTGTCACTCCCATCCTCAGGTGGACAGGGGAGAGAAAATATAATGAAAAGCTCATGGGTCAAGATAAGGGCAGGGAGAGATCACTCACCAATTACTGTCATGGGCAAAACAGACTTGACTTGGGGAAACTAGTTTAACTTATTACAAATCAAATCAGAGTAGGATAACAAGAAATAAAACTAAATCTTAAAACACCTTCCCCCCACCGCTCCCTTCTTCCCAGGTTCAACTTCACTCCTGAATTCTCTACCTCCTCCCCCTGAGCAGCACAGGGGGATGGGGAGTAGGGGTCGTGGTCAGTTCATCACACGTTGTCTCTGCAGCTCCTTCCTCCTCAGGGGGAGGACTCCTCACACTCTTCCCCTGCTCCAGCATGCAGTCCATCCCACGGGAGACAGTCCTCCATGAACTTCTCCCACGTGGGTCCTTCCCACGGGCTACAGTTCTTCACGAACTGCTCCAGCGTGGGTCCCTTCCCTGGGGTGCAGTCCTTCAGGAACAGACTGCTCCAGGGTGGGTCCCCCGCGGGGTCACAAGTCCTGCCAGCAAACCTGCTCCAGTGTGGGCTCCTCTCTCCACGGGTCCACAGGTCCTGCCAGGAGCCTGCTCCAGCGCGAGCTTCCCACAGGGTCACAGCCTCCTTTGGGCATCCACCTGCTCCGGCATGGGGTCCTCCACAGGCTGCAGGTGGATATCTGCTCCACCATGGACCTCCGTGGGCTGCAGGGGCACAGCCTGCCTCACCATGGTCTTCACCAGGGGCTGCAGGGGAATCTCTGCTCCAGTGCGTGGAGCACCTCCTCCTCCTCCTCCTTCTTCACTGCCCTTGGTGTCTGCAGAGTTGTTCCCCTCACATATTCTCACTCCTCTCTCCAGCTGCAATTGTGCAGGTTTTTTTTCCCCTTCTTAACTATGTTATCCCAGAGGTGCTACCACTTTCGCTGATGGGATCGGCCTTGGCCGGGTGGTGGGTCTGTCTGGGAGCCAGCTGGCATTGGGTCTGTTGGACATGGGGGAGGCTTCTAGGAGCTTCTCACAGAAGCCACCCCTGTAGCCCCACCACTACCAAAACCTTGTCACGCAAACCCAATATATTAGGTTATATAATTGTTTAGTTTAGATGTCATGTTTGAAGTCTAAGTACTTTTGGGATACTTTGAGCAAGATAATTTACCTACTAAAAAAAGCCACAACAGCACAATTCTACATGGAAAAAGGTTAGTGTTTAGGTTAGGGTTAACTAGTTATTTATAAACCAACAGCTGTTAACTCTGGAGCATGATCCTTTTGAAGCTGCCTATTGTTTGGGACTTCAAGCCTTGGTATTAAAGTCCAGCCTCTTTGAGGTATGCTGCATATTCTCACACTGACCAAAGGCC
Source organism: Fregata magnificens (assembly GCA_013389945.1). Taxonomy (NCBI): domain Eukaryota; kingdom Metazoa; phylum Chordata; class Aves; order Suliformes; family Fregatidae; genus Fregata; species Fregata magnificens. Next base: position 20,787 of record WAAD01000911.1, on the reverse strand, counting down.
CACTTGTAGATTCCAACAGAATATTAAAGAGGAGAAGAGGCTACCTGAAAGTAAATATTAGCCTGATGAAGTTCAAAAAGAGAAACATATTGGTTAGCATGCAGTTTGTCTTGCTTTGTGACAGTATGCAAGAACATGGGGATGATTAATTAAAAAAAACCCCAAACCCCAGAGGTATTAGGACAAGTGCTTAAAATAACCTTTCTCAATTATTACTATTATAATATCAAATCTTTTTTTATCTCCATAGTGTCTAAACTTTGCAGTTCCCATTCTATGTTTTTTCCCCCAGTGACTGTTGGAAACAATCTGTTCTTAGTTTAAGAATAAGGAATACTAGTAACTGGATTTTTTCTAACTTAAATTATGGTTTTAATTTGGAAGCTGTTTGATTTTAACTTCTAGTGGTGTGCAGTTGAAAATGCTCCATGTAATACTTCATGCTGTTGATTGTTTGCAGTTAGTCCCTACAAATCTTGAGCTTTCTGCTTAGAGGGTATATAAAGAAGCAGTCTGCTAATCCTGAGTTCTTTCATGACTGTTAATCCTATTAGCAGGGACAACAGTATGTGAAACGTACACAGGAAACATCTCAAAGGGTTCCACTTATAAGAAATAACTTCTTTTTCTTGTTTGAGTTCATGTCTGTGCATGTTCTACTTGCATTGACTCTCAGTCAGTCAGAAATGGAAACAGAATTTTTAGTCTAACTAAAATTTGCTTTAATATAATTTTGTTAAATTAGATATCCAAACAGGATGGCTGAACAATAGAGTAAGCTTGATGAAAGCCCATGCAGTTCCAGTTAGTAGCTAATGAAATGTCTTAGGCAAAGCTGATGAGCATCACCTGGGTCCTAACAGAACACAGGATATTTCTCAGAATTGAGGTTTAGCTTTCTGGTATATTAACTGATTTCAACCTGATAACCTTGAGATTTTCCAGGCTGTAAGTACTTGGGATTTGATATTTTGGCAAGTGATGTAAAGAAACAGGAGGCATTCTGAAACACCATGTTCTACTTACTTAGCAAGATGCATCCTGCAGAACTGCTTTGCAGAAAGCCTTCAGGTGATTTTGACTTGAGTAAGAAAATCAGCAGACATTAACTCAAATGGAACCACGACTTGAGGAATTTAGAATGTGATTAGGGAGTAATGTTACATTTCTATGAAAATTCATAAACAGCGGTTTATTGTTAGTTAACATATAGAAAATATATACAGAATGTATTGAATGCTGTCCCTTAATTTATGAGGGAAAGAAACTCCAGATCAAGCAATTGTAAAGATGGGAATACTCAGGACACATCACTTTTTGTGCAGTGTCATTACTGTAGCCAAACATTTTGTTACAGATCTCAGGTCTGTGGATCACCTGAAGGACCGAGTAGTCTATTGGTAATATAAATATCTCATCACAAAACAAGGGTGCTTCATGGACACATATAGACCTTATCTTATAAACCAAGAGTTGTAAATAAATGTAAGGTGTCTGAGGTGGAAGTATAGAGGAGATAGTTATATTTGAAAACTGAATTGATGAATACAGGGGCGTAGATCTACAAATCTAACACGAAATGAAATTTTTCTGACACTTTTTGAAAATAAGAAAATAACAGGAATAGGATTTTTTTCTTCCAAAATTGGACTAAATGATGAGGCATCTAGGAAAATGACCTGTTATGATGATAATAAAATTCTTGTGAAAAAAACTCTAAGCAGAATCATAAAAGTAGACGATGCGGGAAGGGATATTTTAAATTTAGTTGTAAAAATTACTTTCAGAATCCATGTGTCAGCAGAAATACTGTTTCAGACTTCCTACAAACTGGCAGAGTCATAGCGATACACTAATTTGATGTCTCACTTTTCCCAGCATCAGCATCTTAGATGGTTAAGTCACTTTGTTCTTATTTTGGGGAATTCTTTTAGGAGTCTATTAGGTTTTTTGTGATTTGCTGTAATAACCACCATATGCAGAACCATGGACTAGCATACAGTGAAACTTCAAATTGCCTGTGCAAAGTGCAGTATGATCTCATTTATGGGCATAGCAAATACCCATGAGGACAAGGAGACTGAGACCGTTCAGTATATAACCGATACCCCCATCTAGCCGTGAGTTCTTAACTGTCAACTTTAAAACAATTTTCTTAGAAAGGACGATTAGAAGAAGAGGAAGATTGATTATCACCTTCACAAGAGGAGGAGGAGGAAGTGGAAGTTTTCTTTTAGGATAAACAAATTACTGCTGGTTTATGGTCTTTCATGAGTATGATCTTGGGAACTGTAGTTAAGAGCTCAGTTTTCAAAATGGCTTCACTGACGTTTTGGTGAAGGTGATTCTCCAGTAGCATTAAAACAGCTAATTCCTGTAGTAAATACAGATGTCAGCAAGTGTTTATGACTTGGTATAGGCAGGCCTAAATTGTGCACTGTGAACATAGAAGCAGTAAGTACCAGTGGAACAAAGACCATTTCTGTTTTACTGCCAAAGGAATTCATGTTAGCGGTCCAGGCATGATTATACTATTAGTAATGACGAGGACCGAGCTAATGCTTCTTTTTCAGTACCAGGATGATGGCAGCTATGAACGGAAGAGTTGGTGACAAGATAGTGGACATGAGGGCAATAAAAAGGGATGCTCTTTCCTGGACAGGTGCCGTCTTAGCATCCTGCTAGGTTTCTAACACTATAAAACCAGAATCAATGCCCACTTCTTTAGATCAGTTTTACCAGAAAGACTAACACTGTTCCTTCGAAGAAAGTGTTTTTTCACCCTCAGGATAGAAAATAAGTGCCACAAAAGTTGCTTAGTAGGAGACATAAATGGAGGAGGTAAGCAAGGGAGAAGACTACAGATAAAACTTTCACCTTTCTGCTCAGAGGAAAGGGTGTTCAGAGGTTTCCATCAAGTTCAGTACCCTTAAGCGTGGAGCTTAGCAAAGAAACAAGAATTGCAAGTTTATGTGCAGTGAAGTGATCAGCATCTCGGGGACTTGGTAGCAAAGGAGGGTTTCAACAAACAACTAGCAGAAGTCTCCTACTCCCACACCCTGGTCCTCCTAGGGGTTTTCAGCTATGCAGACATCATCTGGCAGAGCAGAACTCTTACGCAGTGAGTGAATGCAATCCAGGAAGTTCCTAGAAAAGTGTCACTCATCAAGTCTAACTGAAATACTAAAGGGCTAGTGAGTGGGAATCCTGTACTTGACCTGGTCACAAACAGGGAAGGACTGGTGGTGAGTGTGGCCACTTAGGTTGTAGTCCTCACAAGAGTTCAGGGTCCAGAGGAAGACTGGGAAGGTAAATAGCAGAGCTGTTTGGACTTTGGACATCAGAAGAACAAAATTCTGCTTATTTAGGGAATTGCTAGGTCAGTGGTAATTCCCTCAGAAGCTGCCACAAATGGCAGAAGTATCCCATGGAAAGGTGATTTTTCAAAAAAGCTTCGTGAGAGCTCAGTAACACGATGTGCAGGAACAATCTGTCATGTAGTTAGATTGGGAGTTTTGACACAAAGCCTTTGCCTGCTGGCTAGACAAGAAGCTTCCCTATGAACAAAGGAGAGCATGTAAGAAGTAGAAACAGGGACAGGTAGCAAANGGGAAGGAGGCAAGAAATAGAGAGGGAGCAACAGGGTAGGAATGACAGAGAAGCTGGACGAAGGCAAATCCATTGGCTCTACTGAGATTCACCTAAAAGTGCAGGTAGAGTTGGCCAATGTTATTATTGTCCATCATTTACGGGAAGTTACAGCAGTTGGAGGAGCTTCCTGACAATTGGAAACGTGCTAATACTATGCCTGCTTTTAAGGAAGAGGAGGAGGAGAAAGAGAAGCCAGGGAGCTATAAGCTAGTTGGTCTCACCTCAGTCACTGGGAAGATGGTAGAGTATCTCATCTTGGAATCCATTTCCAACCATGTAAAAACCACAAAGGTAATCAAGGAACAGTCAGCACAGATTTAGTGAGGGCAATCCATGCTCAGCCAGCCTGACTGCCTTCCGTGATGAAATGAATGTCTGTGGGAGTGAGCGGGGAGCAGTGGATGTAGTACACCTTCACTTTAGTAAGGCTTTTGACACCATCTCCCACAGCATTCTTGGTTCAAAGCTGAAGTAGAGATCACGCAAAAAGACTGTTAGATGGAATAAAAATTGGCCAAACCACTGAACTCAAAATGTAATAATCAGTGGGTTGACATCTGGTTGATTGATGGCCAGTAACATGCAGTATTGGAGTTCATATTCCTCAGTATGTCCAACAGCGGCCTGAATGTGAGTTTGTTACAACAGTTTGTTCTCTCTGCAAGTAAGACAAACCATGATTCAGAGAATTGGGGCCAGCAGCCTATGGGACATTATCATCTCCCTCTACTCAACGCTTGTGAGATGGCGTCTGGAACGTGCCTGGTCTAGAGTCCCCCAGTTCAAGAGGAATGTGGAGAACATAGAGGGTCCAGTGGAGGACTACCAAGATGGTGAAGGGCCTGGAGTACCTGATCTGTGAGAATAGGATGAGGGAACTGGACTTGTTTAAGCTGACAAAGATGAGGTGAAAGGGTCATTTAAGAGCAGTCAATGGTTATTTGAAGAGTACTTACATGGACAATGGAGATTGACTGTTCTGGGTATTGGCAGACAATGTAACAGCAGCAAGGCCACAAGTTGTGGCGTGGGAGGTCCAGATTAGACTCCAGGAAAACTTTCAGGAGGAGGGTGCAGCAACAGTAGAACAAGTTATCTGGAGAAGTGCTACAGTCTCCATCAGTGGAGGTTTTTCGGGCCTATCTAGCATAGGCAACAGTCCTGCACTGAGTGGGAGACTAGACTGGAGACCCCTTCCAATAAGCATTTTTGTGATCTAGCAAGCTTCATAAAATATAAGCAATGGGTGAGAAACGCTCTCCACCAGAATCCCTTTCTGAAACAGAATATTCTATTTTTTTTCCAGGAGAAAAAAAATAATTATCTTGATATACTGTACTTAGGTGCCCTTCTCATGAAGAACCTACAATCTCTAACTTTACCATTTTTCAGCCTCAGAATAAACCCTAAACTAGAATATTAAAAAAAAAAAAACCCAAACCAAAACACAAGCCCCACTATCCTATACCCATTTGCATCACCTAAAACCAATGCGGTTATTGAAACAGGCACTGCTAGCAAACTCAGCCTTATCCTGTTGGCTGGGGAATGGAGGTTTAGTTGCTGGTTCAGTCATTTATACATCCAGCTACAAAGAAAGCAGCAGCAACAGGAAGGTGCACATGTTGGATTCACCTGGTCAAACTGCTCTGCCTTTGGCTTGGCTGATACAGATCAGAATTAAAACATTAAATATACAAAGAAAAACAAGATTATTAACTCATAAGGATGCATGGTCTATTGAAGCTTTCTTTGTGAAAAAGACAGTGTTTGCAAAAAGCGCTCAATGGCTCTAGCCCTTTCGACAGAAAATTCCATTTTTCTGCAAACCCTGCTGTATTGCATGTTAGACACTCAAATGCTTGAACATAATGTTTATTTTCAATACCAGTACTGTGTCCTTCTCAAATACATTTAAATAAAGGTCCTTTCTGTAATTTCTCCTTTCAGGTACAATACTCGTGGCTTTTATATGGGATGAAATCCTCCCTCGGATATCCTAAGACATCAAATTCTGACATCTAGCAGTACTACATTAAAAAATACTTTCAACATCTGCAGACATGAAGCTTTCAGAAAACTGTTGACATTGACTTCCACGCCACATTTCAGTTGTATTTTCAGATTTCATGTTTGAAATATTTGACTTACAGCTTTGTCTTCAAATACTTATTTTGTAATAGCGTATTGGGATTTTGAGAATATCTGCCAACATTTTCAGTTAAGCCATATGAATGTGAAGGACTGTTAAAACATCGAAACTTTGTCACTTTAGCCATAAGTGCCATTTGCTGACCTTTATTACAACAGCATGCAAAACTAATTTTAGAGAAATGCCCAGTCCTTTCAAGGTTTGATTTTATTGGATTTCTTCCTATAGAAGGCACCTGCAAAAAAGGAGCAGAAGATTGCATTCTTATAGTGACCTCATCATATTCCTACTTGCAATATACATACCTCTGAGAGGAAGAAAGGCTACACTACTCCCTAGAAGAGTCTCTACAGCTCTATTCTAGAGGTACCCTACACCAAAAGTAAGAGTCTGTAGGACCAGCACTGTTTTAATAATACCCGAGTGCAGGTAAGTAACCCCTCGCTTCCTTTCCAGAAGGCTCTGCCCCATCCTGTCTCACTATAGTCTACTGAGTGTTTGTCTTGGTTGGTAAGAGCAGTAATAAAGTACCATAAAATTCTGCAGACTCACACATAAAAGTGCTTTTTAGGCAAAACAACCCCTCTTTATCTGAGATTACTGCTGCCTCTTCATGTAGTAAAATAGACACAGTATATAGGGATGAATCATGCGGAACTTGATTTGTCCTTGATTTTATGTAACTCCTATCAGATACTTTTCTTGAAATAAATGAATTTGCAATATAAGAGAATAAATAAAAGAGCTAAAACCACAGGAAAGCTACATACCCAAACTGGCACAAACACGCCCTTTATAGCATTAGCTGAGGTGAAGAGCACCAATAGGTACCATCCTCTGAAGTTCTGTTGCTAGAATGAGGTTTCTTCTGGATGCCTCTTAATTTTTATATATATCAAAATATATTTACAAATTTAAGACTAAATTCAGTTTTTCACTTTACAGTTACTAGGTTTGAGAGGAGAGATGGTTAACAAGTTCTACAAAGATCTCAGTAGTAGGCCCCTCGACTCATTACCCCAGTCACCTTGCAGGCCATATTGTAACAAAGGGAGGGAATCAGACAGGGTTTTTTTCCACAGTAAAATTATGAACCAAGCCTTAAACAGCTACTTTGTCAGCTATCTTTTTTGCAGGACTTTGGGAAGTAAATATTTTCATGTAATTTTTTACTTGTTGCAATAAAATCTTTTCTCATTTTAATTTTCCAAGGTACCTTTAAGATTCTATTGCAAAATGAAATCAACTGTTTGAATGTGCTTTTCATAGAAGAGAGTCTTATCCATGACCCTGTATTCAGTCATTAAAATAAAAAAAAAAAAGGTAGCCTGCCAATACACTGAGAACTCGAACTGCTGGGTTATCGTTCAGCAGCTCTTTGATACTAGTGTGAGTAGGCCTACTGAAGGAGACTTACCTTTGGTAAAACTCTTCACGGCAAGGACTACACACCACCACACTGTGAGGCTAGTAAGATGCGATCCTTCAGCTGGTTTTACATTCATCCGCTTATATATAACTCGGCCATGGAGGCCTGCTAGAACAGAAACCCAATCCATGAGCCCTCTGTACTTTTATACTATGTACTGCTTCTAAAACAGATGCTTTGGGAGGCTTCTACCTGTCACCTCCTTGCTTTACTGCTTTTTATCCCTTTTACGTATTTTTAAAGTGAACCATACCTTATAGATTAGGGGGTTTTTTCTCCCTGGGACTTTGCCTTTACTGGTGTACTCAAGCTGAGTCTTAGCCTCATTTCTTACGGAAATGAGCCTCACATAATGAACTGATTTGCACTTCTCCTTTGAGCCCATGAGGCCCACAGAGTAAAGGTCTGAAAATTAAACCTGAGAGAGCATAAAAACAGGCGGTCAGGGAGAAGAGGAAGCAGAGATACAAACCTACAGGCAGCCAAGATTTGTTAGATTAGAGGCCCTACTTCCACGTCATTTTCAACAGCCTGCAAAAGCAAAGTCCATAAAGCAGAGAGGTCAGATCTGACTTCTGTATGTTTACAGTGTTTATTTTGGCATAACATACAGTTTAAAAAAAATTGGTACAAATCTGGGTGATGAACAAGTAGTTGCTCTATTTATAGCCACTAGAAGTAGAATTAAAAAAAAAAAATCACTAAGAAATGGACAAGCCTTAAATTGACTAAATTAAATCAAAACAAAAGCAAAAAAAAAAAAGTGGCTGAAAGAATGGAAACTAGAACTGTTAGGAACTGAAGAATTTAACTGGTTTTGGTAGTACAGACAAAAATCAGTATTTTACATTCAAAGTAATGAATGGTTATGCAGTATAAGTGTTCCCAGAACACATACACATAGCTTAAATACAAAGTTTTGTTAAAAATAAGACTTGTAAATCCACACAAGACACTTCTCAATGCTACCTTCAGGGCTCATCCCTGTTTCCGCCTGACCGAAATTAATCTTGCTCCATTGACTTGATGGGAAGCATCATAAAACGTCTGCTCCTGGAGCTCTGTATTAGTACAAAACAAATTCTCCCTCTGGAGCTTCCTACTGCTCGGACGTAATGTGAGAGTACTGAAAGGAGCCGAGTTTAGTGCAGCTGCCCATCTACCAGGGTATGTGACAGGTAGTCTGCAGTTTAACATGAAAAACAAAGACAGACCACACTCCAACAACTAAGATTTACACCAAAAAAAAAAAAAAATCAAAACAGGCTGTTTTAATGATGAACGATGATTTAGAATTGCATGACCTTTCTTTTCTAAACTATGGTGTTTGGTAAAGTACTCCTTCACTGTCCCGAAACCTCAGCATGTGAGAATTATCCAAATCCCAGTGCAAAAGGTAAAGCGTCACTCTGTACCCTCCTTTGTTACTCTGTATCCCTAACAAAAACATGCATACATTTATGTAAAAATATATATATACACACACATATGCACATAAAGGGGCTAGGAAAGACATTCTTGTAGAATGTCTTGTTGCATAACATGCTAAATACTTTATTTATTGAGCAACGTCAATAGTTCACAACACTATTAAACCATCACTAATTTGACTGGCATTCCTAATGAATATTCAGCAAATAGCGGTTATAATTTTCACGTACCTCGAAACCAAACCATATCCCAATGTGCTAAGCAGGGCAGGACCAGCAGTACTATTCCAAGAGTGTAGGACTGGTAAAGAAAACTGTTCATATACCAACGTAAGTCTATTGAAAAAAAAGTCACAAGTCAACTTCAAATCAAATGAAAGTGGAACAAGTTTAGTATCAGACTTTCATTTGAACATCGGGGGGGGGAACCCCAAAATTTGCTGCCGTTGCCCCGTGGCAAAAACACCACCGTGCAGAGAGATGAAACAGTAAAAGCTCCAGCAGGACTAAGCTCTTGGCAATCTACAGCTGGGTTCCTACGTTTGGCACGTGTCACAGACTAATTCTGTCTTACAGGCACACTCTGCAAATGTTCTGCCCTTTTATTCTCACATCCAGGTAAATGATGAAAACGGCTTCACTGGACTTTTTTTGTTATAGAAGAGAATGCTAAAACTCAAGGGACATCTGCTCAGAGTTGCCAGCCGCTTGCTGAAGTAAAGGACTGAGAGCTGCAACACAGAGTTGGTTGTGAGATACAAAAATCTTAGTTTATTTAACAATGTTGTTAACATTTAATACAAAGACACAAAACAGTTCTCTTTTTCAGGACTTTACCGACTTCATTCCATCTCCTCTACCACCCAAATTCTGCTCTCAGAGAAATGAAAGGGATAGCACTGAACTGATAAAGCAGTTACTTGAGGGGCATTAAATTTAGCTCTGCTTTTAATCCTTAGCCAACCCTATTTCTATTTCCATTCTACTCCACCGACGCAACGAACAGGTACAAAAATATGGAAAATTCTAGGACAGTCTAAAATTCTGTTCTACTTACAGTTTTATTTCTGAAGTCCTAGAATTCCTCCAAAGGCTTCTTTGAAACGACCCCTGATTAGCCCCATTCAAGTGTTAGATGCAAGAGGTTTTATTGTTTTTGTTTTGTTTTGTTTTTTTAAATAACCCCATAGTGGTCACAAATGTCAAACTCTGTTTTAAACACCTATAAAAGCATTTATAGACCTAGATGGCTAAGCTTAGGTCATTAAAAGAAAGGTTAACTCCCGATAGTCATTGCAATGCCTTCAGTTTTACAGCTTATTCTGGAAGTGCCACAAGAGGAATCTGAAAGATAAAAGATACAAAGTTTACATAATTGGCATTAAAATAAAAACTTCTTAATCTTTACAAAGTAGTAGCTATCCATTCTTTGCAGTCACAGAGAACAGCACTTTACTGCAAACCCTCTAATTTTCAGAAGGGCTGAGCATCTTTGCCTGTGACAGCAGCTCTAAACTCAGGTCAGCTAAGACAGCGTGCGCTTACAATCCGCAGTTGTATGTCTGTGCCCTGGAAGACCCCATCGCACCGCTACGCGCAGACACACCAGCTGCTTTGGAACAGTTACTGCAACCTTGTGATGCGACAGACAAAACGCTGCTTATTACAAGACCAGTGGAAATGTCCCACATCAACTGTCAGCAAGTCTTCCAGGAGCTTCAGCGGGCAACTGTCACATCTCATTTGGGTAACGAGCAGTGACATGCAACATGAGCATCCCACAAGGGCATTGCTTTAGAGGCAGGGCAGCGCGTTGCTCTCTAAAGGATCACCAACAAGATGTTCTTGTAGATCTTTTTTGCAGTTCAGAAGGTTACAAGGGCTGAGCTGCTCCACAGAGTACCGGGAAGATCACAGCATGCTCCCTCTCTGCCCCGATATTCAGAGTGTAGAACGAAGCCACGCTCGTGCTCAAACTTGTTAGCAGGGTGATTAGCACAGACCTGCAAGAGCTGTTCCTGTCACTTCGCACCTTCAGATGTTTATCGCTGCCGTATATCCTAGGTTTCTGAACTTACTTAAATGACATCACAGCACTCAGGCTGGTGGTTACTTTAAAAAGGCCCATCACACCCGCAGCTCCCAAACTGCTACCTGCAGTGATGTCATTGCAACGCTTGACGCTGCACGTGCAGATCACTTGATCTGCCCTGACGGGGATCAGCTCCTCAGCTCTGATCAGCACAAGCAGAAGGACAGAAGGATTCCCTATCCAGCCACCTCTCACAGCATTAATCTCCCACAGCCACCTGCCGCACCATGGAAAGCACGGAGTAAGCAGCAGGACAAATTCCACTGGCCAAAACTACTTCTTACAGGATGTATTTTGTGCTTTGCTAGAAGATCCGTCAACACCACTTCCACCAGCACTTTCAGGCTCCTTAGAGATCTGCTACCAGCCACTAACTCCCCTTAATCCTGCTCAAGTTTAAACCAGGACAATAAGCATTCAAATTTCTATTTTCAACAGCATGATTTTTTTTTTTTTTTAATAAGCCATGGACCGAAATCACCTTGGAGATGGAGTCATCAGAGCCAAGCTTTCCATTCAGTAAGTCACCCCCTCTACAGCTGAAGAGTTTTCCTTAATTTTAAAATGTGTCCTTTATCCTTAAATAAGATAACCGTCCAGTGGCGGGGCAACCAGTATCTTGACTTTCTTCTGGAAGAACTCCTCTCTGTACTGCAAAGTCTTTCCCAGGGTAGGAAGAGCAACTGAAGAAAAGTTTGAGCTCTTACACCAAACAATAAATACTAGTTCAGGACCAGTGGCAGTGGTTGAGATCAGTAAGTGAACACAGGGCTACTCAGAGACTTTCAGAACTGCAGGAGTGTTAACAGCAACAAAGTAAAACAAGCACAGAGGAGGAAAGCAGATGAGCAGCAGCCTTTCTTGGGGACTGCAGCCTCTTTCTCGGTGACACTGTAATCCCTAACCCACTACTTCTGACCCATCTCCATTGATTTTTTTTTCAGTGTGTCATCTTCCTATTTGTGCCCCTTTCCTCCCCTGCCACCTTCCTTTTTTCTCCCCCAAGCTTTTGGCTGTCTGCCCCAGAACTGTTTTCTCCGGCATTTCAAGTGGGATAGTTCTGCACTCACTTTAAGGCGACAGCTGGCAGTCTCACTTCCTAGTGAGGCAGAACTGGGACAACGCACCACTGCTTGAGCAGCACATGCAAACTGGGCACTAGCGAGGACTGCTGAAGCAGGGGTAGAACCACAACCCTGCTGTGCTTGTGCATCTCCACAAACAGTCCCAGAATAAGCTGTTCTTCCTCTCCCACCCAGCGCCAGCGAGGAAATGCTGGCACATCTTGTAATGCCACTGACAGGAGAAAAGCAGTACAGGTGATGGTAGGCAAGAGGGCACGCTGGCACAACCACCTAAGCAGGGTGTTGTCTTTAAGTTGTGCGCTTCTCACAACAATCCCATCCAGATTGCTCAGTAACTTTACCAGGAACTGTTCCTGCTCCACTTAAAGCGAAGGAAGAGATGGACTTGCAGCGCTGTGAAGTGTTCTGCCCCCTTGAAAGGCCTGGGAAATCTTGCACACTAAGGGTAAAATAACGGATACTAAGGACAGTAACTTCCCAGCAAGGGCTGCAGCGTTCATATATCAGCATCTAAGAGCCTCCAAGGTCAGACAATTCTTAATTTACCAAATGGCTGACCTGGCTTCCAGACAGGCACGTCCACGCAGGTTATCCACGCAGCGTGATGGTTTACGCCGATAGGCAATTTTGGATAGATCATTGAACATCTTTCCATACTTGTGACAGGTACAGCTATCTTTTCCTTCTCTAAGTCACCATCATCCTGATATCACAAGATACTTCCCATAGGAGATCTGGGATCATTTACATTACAGACACTACAGAGGCGCAAGGCTCTGCAGGACTGAACAGCATTGGTGTTGGAAGACAGAAGAACTTACAGCAGCATACGTCCTCCTCAGTGATCGACTTCTGCATCTTCAAACTGCCCCGCAACTACTGGTGCTATGTCCACCTCCATGCCATCTGAAAAACAACAGCCAACGCTACATAACACCACAGGCTCGCAAGCAGATGATGTTATCACAGGAAAGAGAGCGAGTGCCCTCTGTTGACAAGAGATGGCCAGAGCAGAAAACTCCTTTGCTGAACTTCTGAAAGCGGCCTAAGGAAACTGATGTGCTCACAGGTTTGTGGTTTTGTTCCAGCTCTATCAGTCAGTCACTTAAAGACGTCACCACTTCCTACAACCTCGTCTCACCCTATCTTATTAGAAGACTTAATTACCGGATTGAAACTATTTCATTTTTTAAATGACGTTTCGGTGTAACAAATGGCATAGTTCCTTTTAATAGCTTTAATTATGCTCTAACAGAAAAAGGCTGGATCCTGTTCTGAAACCACTTCAAGCCATCATAACGTTGAAAAAAGGAACAATCGCTTTATGTCAAAAAATAACAGAATTCTGAAACTGAGCAGCCCTGGGGATATTAATAATTGTAGCAAACCAAGAAGCAGTACCGTAACAAATAAGATTAGGAAGGCAAATAAAACTGATGAAGATAGCTTTAAGACACGTGACATACTTGCTGTTCAATTTATTTTAATTTTCAAAATTTTGGGGTTCAGAAACCGGAAAAAATTTTCAAATGAAGGGCACAGCTAAAATACGAGTATATCACCTAAGGTTATCTTTACATTATAGAAATTTATTCAAAGTTGTGGAACAAAGAGAACCTGTAAACAACTGACAAAGCAAATAAAGATTAAAAAAAATCATCCATGTGGATCAGAACGGATTAGTTATTATTCTGTTGACTGTTCTAAGCAAGCTGATAGCTAGAAATCTGCAACAGCTGCATCATTTTTCATCCTTCAAAAATGTCAGGTCATACTAAAACACTGAGATTTATATCAAAAAAAGAAGCAAGGTTACTAAACTACTTCCTTGTCCTTCTCCCAGGTAATATATTGCTCCAGTGAAAACAGCAGGCAGAAAGGGCAAAATTTGAGAGATTGGTTTTTTTCCCCCCGACAGAAACAAACCTTACTCCTTAAATACGTTAGAACAACCAGTAGCATTAAGATTCAGCATCCTTCAGAAAAGCAGATCTTTTTTTAAATGTGTTCCAGTATATTTCAATGATTCTGAATTCACACTGACCTCTGTAAACAGAATTATTAGCCTACAATTTAGGGTATTTTCAAGAAAAATACCATTACCTGTTTAGAGTGGAAATTGCTTCCTAATCCCAGCGTAGACTGACAAGTTTTTTTTTTTAATCCTAAATCAACTTCACCCTACCACTATTCCAGAAAAATCACACCAATAAGAATAAAGAATTCTTAATGCAGCGGTCCTCACTCTAACACAGCAGCCCTCGATCCCCGGCAGGCAATATTCTGCCCATAGGGCCAGAGGCATTTTTATAACCTGTGGTTGTGAACAAGGATAAAACCGCTGTTGACACACACATGGGGCAGTAAGGTATCACCCACAGCATGATACTTGCTCAGTCCTGGTGTTTATGGATTAGCCAGACAGGAGAACCACTGCTTTCATATATTCTTTAGTAAAACAAAAGCATTTCTTACCTTCAAATTCCCTTATCGAGTCTTCTGTTCTCACTCCAGCCATGTTGTACTGACTGCTGACAGACTGGGCTAACATGCCTTCTAACCTCTCCAGAGTGGCTTGGCCTTCTGCAGTTAAATGCGACAATCCTTCTTCGTAAGTGTAAAAGGACGGGATGTCACCTTGTTCTAGCTCTGCAAAAACAAGTTCATGTTTATCAGACCTGAGTTTAGGAGCCTGGATCAAGCAGGGGTGGAGGAATAGGACAACAGCCAGGCGAGTTATGCCTAGATTAACTGACTGAGATTAAAAGGCTGTTTACATCAGTTACAGAATATACACAGTGATGTGAACTGACCACGCCACAGCATGGGCACTGAACTTGTGCTAGCCCATCCACTGCGAACAGGAAAGGCTGATACTAGTGTCTTGGGGCTTCTGAGAATGAGAACAAAGTTTTTGCTGAATTCCAGTGATTTTGACAGGTAAATTACAGATTCCTGAGTTTTTATACTGTGCCTGTGGCATAAATAATATTTAGGCGAGATGACAAGGAACTTCTTAACAGACCAAACCATTCTCATGACAGATACCATAGGAGAAGTTCCAGGTATCCAAGTGCTAGTAGTATTTCAAAAGAAACAACTGTTACAAACCATGGGCCTCAACATCGTACTCCTCCCCTTCGTAATCGTTGTCTGAATCTTCATCATCTGGGTCTGGGTGCAGAGCTTGGCATTCACACATCGCTGAAAACATGGCTTCCACTGTAGGAACACAAATGAACACAAACCTCCCTCGTTTCTCCAACAATACTCCACAACAACAGGCAAGAAATCCCAGACTGAGTGATCAGAGAGACTGAGAATATTCCTTTACCAGAACCACCACTGAATTCGTGTTTGAAAACACCATCCAAGCAGCCAGCAGCCGTGCAAGAAACAAACCAGGTTTCCTAGACCCAGTCTGGTGCTTTACCCTCTTAACAGCACTTTTCCATTATTTCATTGATGATAAAGGCTTATCTGTGGACAATTCAGTCTGTGGTTACCCACTACAGGACTCCTTGCAGCACCTAACACATAAGATTCTTAAAACTTGGATCCAACTGTAAGCTCCACATCAGACAGGGTATGACTGCTTTGCAGCAGTAGTATCTGGACATTAGCATGTTCCTAATGAAACTGTCACTGACTCAAATATCACTGTATTTGTAATTAAAAAGGTGTTTCCCATACAAGTTCTCTGCAAATGTTTATAGATAAGATTATCTGTGTCACGTGTTTATACTTAAAAGTCTCAGTTTTACAGCACTAGAATTTTCCTTGAGAAGCAGCTGCTCGAAGTATTCTGGCTTCAAGCAAGATAAAACAATTTGCTTTGTTCTTCTCAGCTGACAGAAATCAAGTAATTAGAGAAGGACACTAAAGGATCATGTCATTTACATCTCTCTGCCCCAGCGTCTTCCACATATAGCCAGACCTTTAAGCTAAAACGCTATTTCCCTCTTCACTTACAGGCTGATTTGTCGCTAGGTACAAATCTGAATTCCGCAATTGGTTCAACGTCATCATCGCTGTCTTCCTCCTCCTCCTCCCCTTCAGCCATGGGAGCCTCTTTTGTCTCCTCTTCTTTAGGAAATTGAAAGATTTAAGAGAAACATGTTTATTTTGTCCAAAAAAAGTCACATTTGTTTATTCTTTCAGGAACACACAGGTTATCAAATCAGAAACCGGGACACAACCTGTGCGAGGCACAAACCAACCCACTCCCATCCACGTTACTGCTATATGAGGTCCTCTCACAGCACCTTGCCAATACTTGCAACGCACACGAAAACGTCTCTATTTATAATTTTAGGACTTTAGAGTTCTGTAACGGTCACATGATGTATTCACATACTTCAGGAAAANCATTTCACAATAATTATCATTTACTTGCACAATGCTGCATATGTATTTTTTAAATCACATGAATTTTATGGATCCTTAACACTACTGTCATGAAATCAACTCGCTTCCAGTGTGGGCTCTCCCAGAGGACTGTGACATCTACAGACGATCTCTACTCGATTTCTGACATTCCTAGCCAGCCAGCAAGATGTCAGAGGTAGAAAGTGCACCCAGAGCCAACGACAACTGTGGGCAAAACCGTGCTTCCTGACTTCTCTGCACTACATACTTTACTTTCCGTAAATATAAAAACCACAAAGAAGATGGCTACAGTTCATCACTTTGTGGCTGGGGACGCTGCACTGGCAGCTTCAAAAGTGCATAATTATCTTCTAGAGAAAAAGAGGAACACAGTTAAGGCTGTTCCACTGAGAGTGGCTTTTATCACATACAAAACTGGCAGCACCAAGAATATGAAGAAGCCAAGAAGCTGCCAGCCAGCTGCCCCAAAAAATGAAGTGTCCAAGGAAGCTACCCAATCCTTTTCCAGCTGACACCCGCAGGCACAGCTTGTTACTGCTGAGTCCAGCTCCTTGTTTTCAATGAAGTCAACCTCTGACTGCCTTTTTCTAAAAAAAGGGGCGAGGATAAGGCACATACACACAGAGAGCACAACAAAAACTTTCAGAAGAAGAACAAAATGTACTCTGCCCAACTAAGAAATGAAGACTCCTGCAGCCAAAGAAGTGGAGAGGTTTGGGTTTAACACTATTCAGCAGTTAAAATCCTGGGCCAGGGATAGACTTGAAAACGAGACAAGCCCTCTACTTGCTGTAGAAGATTTACTGTAGCCAGAGTTCATATATTAAAAAGCAAAAAACCCCCACAAACCCCAGTCTATTAAGGATTTATATATAAGAACTGTCACAGGATATCTGTATTTTCAAACACCATTATCAGAATGAATTAAAAGCTGGAAACAACATCTTTCTTCAGACTTGGCTCAGTTTACTTCAGAATTAAGCACAGTTAAAAGAAAAGTGAGGAAGACAAACCAAGAGGTGTACATACACATTCTCTTATTATTTGTAGTGATAGACTGTCAGAGAATATTAGTAACATGAGATAAGGAAATAATGAAGCATATTAATAGCTTAAAAACACCTCTGCCACCTCAGAGACTTGTCAGTACTTTCAGTATATAGACTATTTAAAGCAAAGTTAAATGCCAGATTTTAACCTTTAATTATGACTAGTAGGCATGAAGGGGAAAGGAGACCTGCTCAAGACTTAACACTTGTTACTCTTCAATTGAGATGGCAGTTTATGACACACTTAAAATATTACCAGGTCTGCCAGAAGAAAAAAATTGATACATTAAAAACATAGAAAATCTTCACACAAACAATGAAATAGAAAGCTTGTTTTCTCTAGGTCAAAGCAAGAATGGTCAAAAGGTTGGTTTTGTGGGAAATCTACAAAGATCCATTAAGCCTGGTAACATGAGCTATTGTCTTTTTTTTTTTTTTCTTTTAAGCAAGCTGTAGGAGAAAATGAATGAAAGCTTGCAAGCTAATGAGAATCAGCAGGAATTCATAAAGCCTGGAGAGGGTACGAACATTAACATAAATTCAATAAAGCAAAAACGATACCTAAGCTGGAATCACAGGGAGACTGCAGAGGAACGAAATTGCTTCAAATGAGTATAAGAGAGCAGAGAACCGATTTTCAGTGGCACCAGCTGTACTCATTCACATGCTGAGAGCAGAACAGTACAGAAGTGACTCTACACAAGGGCAAAGCTATACTTCTAAAATAACTATCCTTCAGGGAAATGAAAACAAAAATACAAGCTATGACTTGAATGAAGTGTATCATTTTTAAAAACAAAATTTACTGTTTTTGAAGAAGAAATCGTGCCGCTCAGGACTGCATGGGAACATTAAGCAACACTCCAGGCATACCTTCGAATTTGGCATTCACCATGACATACAGGTGCTCCCATGGGTAGGCGTTCAGGTCCCTGGAGACGGCATGTAAACTTATAGTGGGATAATCCAAGGAGAAGCCAACTCCGGAGTTTTCCAGCCAAGACAGGCGACTAACAAGGAGGAGCAAAAAAAAAAAAAAAAAAAGACAAGCCAAGTTGGAAACTAACAGAGGGATCTAAGGTACCTGACCCACGCCTGCAGAAAGGTAAACCAACCCCCAAAAAAGTGAGCAATTCTGGACAAGGCGCTTACCCCGCTCTCTGCTAATACACAGTCCTGGACCTGCCCTAACAGGTCCAGGCAACAGCATAACTGATGACTAAGGTAAAAGAAACCTTTTCTTAAAGAACGTGAAGCTGAGCACCCTAAACACTTTTCAGCTTTATCACATTTGCACTAAAACCTGAATTTCTCTCCCTGCCTCTTCATTTTCTCCTCCGTGGAGATATCTATCATCCCAAAGATAACTACAAAGGTTCCAGAGTGTGATTTAGAACTTAAACTATTTAATGTTCTGTGGTTTTTCAACCTAAGGAGAACACTATGAAAGGAAAGTCACGATTGTAATTTCTGGAGGATTATAGATCTGATGTGGGTATAGCCTGTACGCAGAAAAACAACCAGTTCTGCAATCGGCAGAGCTAACAAAGCCAGGTTATGGTTTCTTTCCTCTCACAACTCATGTGGTATAACCTCTGCTTCCCCCCGTTTTCACTCTCATTCCTAACCACAGCAAGAGACAGCACAAGTTGTCGCCACTGGGCTGCTACCTCCTTCATATCAGAAAGATCAAGGTCTTTCTAGCAGCCAAGAAATCAAACTCAAGCTAGTTTTGGGTGTCAGCAATCAATGAGGTCACACAGTGAACAGAAATACTGAGGGGCAGAAAGTGAGACCTCTGCCACACGCAAAACCCAGCGTTCACAAGTTTTTGTGGAGGGACAAAAACAACAAACGCGCCACAGAAGACTCCTCGCCTCAGGAAATCAGGCTGAGAGCAAGAGCTAGTGAAGTCAGAGTGAGGAATTTCTTTCCTAGCCTCGATCGGCCAGCTCTCAATGTTTACAGCTGCTGACACAGAGTCTGTACGTGGATCCAAAGCCACATTGTCCTCCCGGGTACCCAGTTCTCCCACAGCACAACACTCCTGCAAACGCTCGCGTTTTCTATTCATTACCAGCAAGTGACTCTGGTAAAAGCTCTGTGACACACTCAGAACATGTTGGGAGGAAGCTGGCAGACTTGTATGTGCCTCACACAGAAATCTATTGAAAGCAAGTTACAAGGAAACTCAACATTATAAGTGTTGAGAACAGATGCTGCATGAACAGAAGCCCTTGTATCTGCAACCAAACAACTAAACAAAACATTAATTCAAATTCCAGAGAGATTCCTCTCCAAGAGGAACGCAATGTCACTAACAAGTTCAGGTGGGGCAAAAGCCCCTCAAATATTACCCATTTTATAAATGTTTCAGAGTCTAAAGGTTTTAAAAGACAATTCACTCCTTAGTGCACATTTTAGATGATGTTTTTGTTCTAACAACACTCTTCTGCTGCAGCAATATATTATATTTAGAGTACTTTTCCACAGTTAAAAAAAATTATGTTGCCTTAATCAACAAGCTGTGTTCTTGAACTGTATAATACAGGAAGGATTTAAAGGAAATTATAAAGATCTCAGATAACATCTTCCAGAATAACCAAACCAATTTCTGCCTCGCGAGAACATACAGCGTCCATGTGATTAACGTGACATGAGCGACTTCACAGAAGAGCAGAAAACCAACAGCCCCGTCGACTACCCTGCTAACGGAAGAGAGATGCTTTGTTTCTAACGCGCCGGCCGGGCTGCCTTGCTGTGCTGTTGCCTCTTGCGGTGTTCAAAACGCCATTTAGAGCAGGAATAGCGGTGACCCCCCTCAGAGCTTGCCCCTGACAGCCCTCTTTGAGGGCCTCCCCCACACGACGGCCCCCCTCATGCGAGGCCCCCACGAGCCCCTTCGGGCAGGTGCCCTCAGGAGGGACCCCCGCAGTCACCTCAGGGGAGAGAGCCCCTCAGGCTGGGCCCCACGCTCCCCCCCGGGGAGAGGACCCCTCGGGAGGGAGGCCCACACACACGCGGCCCTCCCGGCCTGCTCTCCACCAGCCCCCAGGGGAGGCCCCCCGCAAGTCGGCCCTCTCAGGATAACCCGCAGAGGCCCCGGAGGGAGGGGACTCACACAACGGTCCCCCACCCCCCTCAGGGCAGCGCCCGCACCCCGAGGTCTACGGGGGTCCCGAGTACCGAATCCCCCCACACACACTCCGGTTCCGCCCCCCTCACCTCTCGGCGATGTAGAGCGTGCCGGCGCCCGGGGTGCGCCCCGCCAGCACCGCCTCCGTGTCAGGCTGCTGGTGGCGAACGCCCTCGGCCGGCGGCGGGAACCGCTTGAGGAAACTCATGGCGCCGGCGCCGCCGCCGCCTCCCTCCTCCACCATCTCCTCCGCCGGAAGCGGAACCGTCCCGACGGCCACCGGAAGCGGAACTTCTCGCCTTGCCCGGCCTCTCTAGGCACGTCTCGATGGTGTGGGCGGGTGGCGCGTGCGCACGTCGCCGCTGTGTTGGAGC
>WAAD01000910.1:2066-29912 GCA_013389945.1 Fregata magnificens | reverse complement strand
TGCATGAACTGCTTTCCTGTTTCCAACGTTTGCCAAAATGTTATAAACACCTCTGCCTTCTTTTCTTTCCCCAACAATACCTCTGGTCTCTCCCGTTTTTATTGCTTCTGTTTATCTTATATATATATCTATCTTATACTGTACACTCAACATGTTTATTCAATTGTTCTTCAGATTGCCAATATCTCAACTCAGCATACAATATAGTAACTTTTGGAAAAAAATGAGTGCTTCTTGGTGTATTTGTTTAACTACTTTTATCTTATCTTCCTGAGAAAACAAGATAAGTGCATTTATCAGATCTGTCCTCTGAATAATTTTGAAATTATTCACCAACATCAAATAAATTAGAAGTTGGAAAAGAAGACGTCTCAAAACCAAAAATGTCCTATGAGTTTTATAGAAATCAGTGACTACAAGCAGTAGGAGGTACAAATTTGCAATGAAGGACGACAAGTGGATCTTAAACAATCAGCTCGCCAGTCCACCCAAATGTATTGGCCAGCCAACTGCATGCATCCTCCATCCTGGTCGTAGTACATGCTGTCATTTTGCCAGTGAGAGTGCTGGGAAGGTGGAAAAACTGAGGATATTTCAATGGGCAGAAAGAGAAAGATAAGACTTTTGGCACAGGTGACCTATTGCCTAGTGTTTTGTTTAGAGGGCTGTTTATACATGTGTAAATGTGTATCTGTCTATCCATCTGTCTAACAGTTAAAAAATTATTGCAGGCAAAAAGATTATCTGATCAAAACAAACGAAATGAATTTTAAGAAGGTAGCATACACAAGACTGTGTGCAAAACTTATAAAGAATCCCTGAGTTAAGCCAAACAATTCCCAGCTGGTAACTTCATTGATTTTAGGAGATGAAAGGCTTTTAGTAAGGTGGAAAGAGAGAAGAAAAACATTTCACACAAAAGCAATAGGGAGAGAGTAATAAATAGGCATTTTTCCCACAGTCATGACTGAATTAACTTGAACTGAGTCCAGGTACCTGAACTCATAGAGTGATAAACAAATTACTGAGAACTCCTTCTCCAATTAATTGCCTTGTTGTTTTAGGGTCAATGCTTGTTTTTGCTGTTCTGGAATTATTGTGAAATTAGGTATTTTTTAACTGACTCCATATAATTAAATAGTACTATTGTTTTCTTACTTTGGGTTAAACTTCTTGGATGGATTTGCATACAGAACTCCCCCGTAAAATATCATCTAACTGTACAAAGATACTTCTCTCTGGGGGATATGTGTCCTATTTTGACAAATAACCTATGTGTAAACACTGTATTATAACTGCCTACTTGGAATTATTAAGGATTGGAGAGGGTCAATAAATATACTTCTGCCTCCAAAAGTTTAACTCCATTTCCCTCCATTCCAAAGTTCAAAATGGAGATACGAGAAGCTTTGGCTGCCCTATTTCCACTGATAATCATAGATGTATATCAGTACAAATTCAAATGCCTTCACAAGAAGCCTACCTTTAAATTTTCTTTCTTATGAAAAGACTAGAAGGAGCGTAGCAGCACAGCACGAAGAGCAATATATTATAACAGAAGAAATTGCTAAGTTGCTCTCCTTGCAACAATCCTGTATTTTGTCTAGTGGCAGCAATGTACCTTGTGAAAAACTATGGAAGGCCATATTCCTATCCGTGTCTAGAACTGTTTCATACCCAAATACCTGCTCTTGAATATCTCTTTTCCTCTAAAATTTCCACCAAAACATTCCCTCACTTAGATAATTTTGACTACAATTATTGAACTACTATCAGCAGTTGATATAATCTCTCACATCTGTACATTACTTGAAATTATTTATATTTATGCAGTACTAGGTACAGTACATTAGTCCTGAGTTTACCCTGAGTGTCAGGATTGAGAAGTACATTAATTTTATTACGAAGACTGTTTTTCAAGTAACGTGTATATTTGATAGACAGCTGGATCACTGAAACATTTAAGTCCCTTTTGGAACACAGAACAGCTGGAAGGAAAAGAAATTGCCAGCCTTGTAGGATCTTTGTTCAAATCCAGCTATGCAACTTGGTGACACTGCATAGCTAAAATGCTTTGCCTGAAAGCTGATGTTTTGCTTGTGCCACCTGAGAAGAAATGGAGATTCTTGCTGAAAGGATATACCAAAAGGCCATACGTCAGTACGAAAGAGTCATATGGAAAGATCTGGTATGGAAGAGATATTGGAAAACTGAAACTTAATGAAGTGACATATAAAATAGCTTTAAGGAAGGAATATGAAATTTGATGAGCACAAAACATACTCAAATATGGGCTTTACAGAGTTGCTTCCTGTATCTAGGATGTAAACCATTTACAGTCTACTTTTGTCCGGCTTACTGAGATCACATGCATTCGTAATCAAGCCTTTTCTGTATTTGCCATTTCCCAAGCTGTGTACAAAGAAATTTCAATAGTGATATTTTCAGTTTTGTATAACATGAACATGTTACAGAAGAGACAGTCCCCTTGAGACCTATGAAGCACACCTGCTCAGCAATTTCTTTTCATATTCAGACTTGTCAGTTGTCTTCTTTCCAATCCATTCAATATGTGTCATGTTAATTTTATATCATTTGAGTGTCTTGAAATCTCATGTGATACCAAGCCAATACATACTTTACAGAATATGTGCATTATAGCATTACAGCTGTAGTCATTATCAATGGAAACTTTATTTAAAAACTTTCTAAAAGTTGAAAAGCTGTGGGGCATGGAGTTTAAGACTCAAGATTTAGGACTTTTAAATATTCAAGTATTAAATAGAATATGACAATTCAGAAGCACAAAGAAAAAAAAATTAACGTGAATAAAAAACCTACTACTGGAGATGACATAGCAAGTAAAACTCTGAAAGGCCTATGTTCATCAAATTTGCCTGTCTCCCCTACTTCAAAACAATCATGTCCTCCAGAACTGCTTCATCAAAATCAGAATCATCGCCAGCTATAACCAAACATGGGCTGGGAAAAAGATTCCTGAGCTTTCTGACACTGTGAAAAAACATCCTAATTCTGTATAAACCAAATTTCCCTCAATCGTTGCCAGCTTAGCTGGTGAGACATCAGCTCTCTACAATGCAAATTACTGTTATCTCACATTTCACATATGACTGTAGGCCAGGGTAGATACCGTTGTTCCAAATTTTTCCTAGAGTCCTTTTTCCTCAGATTATTTATTCTCATCTTCATAGATATTTCTCCTCTAACAGGGCTGGTATTGAAGGACGAGGTTCATAGTCTCAATGAATACTTATAATGATTTTGCCTCTCCAGTGAACTTTCAGTTCTTGCTATTAAAAAATGTATTTACATGATTTTTTCTTATGCCTTGCATCCCTTGTATTCCTGGAACAGGACTTCAAATTAAATTATGTAGAATCCAAACCAGAAAAAAGAAACATATTGCATTGTATGAATAGATATGAGAGACCTTTTAATTTTCTCACTGTATTTTTTTTCTTTTTCATGGTCTGGACTCACATCAGATATGGTCACAATATATCTAGTCTTGCAAGTAGAAGACAGTCTTATTTTCATGATTTCTGATCTTCTATCTGTGTTTCTGTTTACACAGATGGAGTTAATAGTCATTAAAGAAGCTAATCAAAAGAGATCTTCAGATAAATTAACAAAAAGCTAAATCTAGCTGTTAATATTTGATGATTTATTAAAATAAATAAGCATATTTGTAAGCTACATATTGGACTTAAATTGTTCTTAATATTGACTTTCCAGTCTATCTTAAAATATTTGGACATTATATAAACTTTAATTCAAAGATCAATAGCTTCTGTTTAGGCAGAAATGTCAGTGTCTTAAGGGAATAGGAGTTTATTTCAACAAACACGAAAGTAAACACTGAAGCTGGAAATCTACTTTATTTCTCATAAATATTTTACTTTGTTTCATCAGCTGTGCTAAAGATATTGTTAGCACTGTTAATTCTTCTACTATACTTCTTACAGTGTAGGTATTACACTGTAATTATTAATGGTCAGCCAAAATCAGCTTATACTAGAATGTTCCATCTAACTTCATAATTGTTTATATAACCCTAATCAGGATGGAAAACTTTATGAAGACTGCTGTGTGTATTTTATTTTTTGTCACCAAAATATCAGTGAGACGGTAATAACAGTAAGAAAACTGACCAATAGAAGTCTTGATGTGAGGTACCTTGGCACTAAACTGTCAATTTTTGTCTTTTAAAGTGAATGTGATCAAGAACAAGTGATTGCTGAATGTGTGGTTTAAGTATAATTCTTCATCTGAAATATTCTAGAGACTATAGCTGGGATTAGGTTCCAGAATTCGCATCAGGATGCTAAATCCTCCTCATTTTTTTGGGGAAAAAAGAGACTTTTATGTTTGGGATTTAAGGCTCAATGACAAATGACTGATTTTATCATGCTGCTCCCCTACATTAAAAAAGTTGGAAAATATGTAAAAAATTATAAATTTACACTTTTATACTTTAAAAAATATACAACTAAGTTCAAAAACTTGCAGTTTCGTCTACTCAAAGTTTTCCAAATTGTTAAGATACAAATAAATTATGGTAAAAATAAACAGAAAAATGTATATTTAATTATCTAAATGTGAACTGAAATGTCATGCTAGTTGTTTGACAACCTTATCTTCTGTGATTATTGTCAAGAGTATGAATTCTGCTTTATCCAGACAAAACAGGAGAAGAAAAATAAGTCTGAGAATGGTTTGTAGGATTTTTACTATTCATGTGAAATACATATATAATGTTAGTTTATGAATCCACACTTTTGTTTTTAAACTTAACGACATTTCACCAGTGACTTGCTGAAAGAGTAGCACGTAATGTAATTAAAATGCTACTTTTCTCCTAGCAGGATCTCAAGTTTCAGTCTATTATGTGCTTTTGTCTCAAGAAAAAGAAGAAAACAGAGGAGTCTTCAGGGAAACTTATTTTCAAATAAACACTGCTGTTCTGAGTACTTTCTACTTAACGCATAATGTTAAAATATCACACTAAATTATCTTTAGCTCTTTTTACGTGTGCTTAAAAGGAGAAAAGTTTATGACACTAAGGTGAGGAAAAACTTTTGTATTTTAGGCAAAAACCATGAACATTTCTTAGAGCTATCTTTAATGAAAAGTACATTTAAACAGTCAAGAAACATCACTGCACTATCTGTTCATTCAGCATGTAGTAGTACTGTAGCGTGCACAGAAATATTGCCGTTAATTTGCCCATCTGTCCAACAGATGTACTATGCCGTCTCTCTCCCTCTTTCTTTATCTAACTGCCTACCTACATATAGTACATGACTGAAAAAAATGGTAGCTTATCAATTGGGGTTTTTTTATATACTTCAGTCTAGAACCGCCATTTGTAGTGGACATACAGCATTATTTCTCTCTTGCCCTTCTCAAAGCCTGCAGAGAAATGTACTCCAAAGTGCATGCTGCCTGCAGTTGCACCCATTTCCCTTTTGGAGCCTTTGTTATGATGTCAAATCCATTATATGAAGTTCGGAACTGTTTTTTGCTAACAGTGCTCTCAAGCAGACAATAAGCAAGTAATGGGACCTTGAAAGCTACGTTGGAGAGATTTCAACTGAATGGAATTTTATGAGAAAACTGTGTTTCTGGCGGCAGAGTTTTGAGAAGGTGATTTCTGTTGAATTCCTGATCCTATACCTTATAGGCCTAAGAATTTGACTTTCAGATCCAAGCACTCAGATTACTTTCTAGAGTAGGAAAAACATTCAAATATTTAACATAATCTTCACATCTGGATCACGATTTGACAGTTTAGAAAGAGAATGAAAAAAGAAATTAAGGCCATTTTTTTGGTACATAACATTTTATCCGTACTTCTTCTTCTGTTCTCAGAGTATCACAGAAGCTAATGAGGTATGAAACATTATCAGTCTTGGGTTATATTTTCAAGGCAGGCATGAATAATTTTTCCCATGAACTATTGTTTCAGGAAGAGGTTGAGATTTTTATCTACCAGCATTCAGTGTTTCCTGTTAGTTATACCATATAGCTCCCAAAATAAACTCTCGTGAGTACTATTAGTCCCTTTAGCTAATGGCAATTTGTAATTTCCAGACACTTCAAGAACTTTATTTTAGTAGAGTCATAATTCTGCTTCTACCTATAACTCAGATATATTTAAGATAATGCATTATTATCTTATACTATTTTTATTCTCAGGAAGGAAACTGAATTGAATACTGCACCAGAATAAGCACAAAATGATTTAACTGATGTGTGACAAATTCTACACAATTAAAAAACAATATGTAGGGCAATAGGAACTGAACAAAAGGGGAGCTAGGAAAACATACTAAAATAAATAGTTTTTATGGTTCTTCATTACTGAAAATCTTGCTTTGCTACACAGCATCATCACTAAGATGAAGTAGATTAGCACTCACAACTCTAATGCAGATAATTTTGTCAAGGTCATTAGGTGTTCAATAGTGTTTAGTAAAGCTGTAAAAGAATTGCACCTGGATGACTCTGTAATGGTTTGTATATCAGGAAATGGGAAATGTCGTGCAGATTGGTTACAGATTATTTTAGGGGATTAGTTACAGTGCTTGCAGATGTATTTGCTAGGGGTAAAACTAGCAGACAACAGGTTCAGAATCATCTGTTATAAATTCTAATTTTGTACCAGGCACAGGCCTATCAATTTGTGTCTAATTATATTCTTCCATGTGAGATATAAAATACCTCAGGGTTTCTATAATAAAGGCTCATTAATGTGGACGAGAAATAATTCTGAAACTCTTTCTGCCAGGGCTAATGTTAA
This sequence comes from Fregata magnificens, assembly GCA_013389945.1. Classification (NCBI taxonomy): domain Eukaryota; kingdom Metazoa; phylum Chordata; class Aves; order Suliformes; family Fregatidae; genus Fregata; species Fregata magnificens. The sequence continues at coordinate 23,089 of WAAD01000910.1, read as the reverse complement.
TATAGATTTTAATTGCTCTTACAGGATATTAAAACACGGATTTTTTTTTAAATCAGTTTTAATCTAGTCATTAAATGGAGCCATTTTTGTAACCCTATATTTTCAAGTATTGCATGTTACACTGCTAGGTAATTCTGTCATTACCAGTCATGTTGAACCAGAGAATAAAAGCTGAATGCATAAAGAATAAAAGGCAATATTATCAAAGATATATGAGAGTCAACACCCTTCAATTCCTTGTAATTCCCTTTTCTACCTTTAAAATATCCTCTTCCTGCTTAGATACGTACATATTCTAAAATGTACTTATAAAAATAAAACAATAAATATTGTGAATGAAAAAGAATTAGTATCACATTATAATTTAAAGGAAGTCAAGGTTTTTCTCCAAGGTAAAAACCAAAAGCAAAATCCCTCCAACAGAGTTTTACTTTAAGAACTAAAATTGCTAACCTTTGATCTCAAGGATATAATTCTTCTGAAGTTAGTCTGGTCAGGTCACTAGAGGGTGAAAAACAAGAGCAGAATGGCATTCCAGACTGATACTACTAGACTTCGAGGGCAGATAACTTAACATCTCTGTTCCTCAGTTTCTCATGTTTTATGGATGAAGAAAAAATATTATTTTAACGCACAGTAAAAAGCTAATCTCTGTTGTCAAATTCCAAAAATATCACTGTATTTCAATAGCTTTTTGGAAATAGCATTCAAGTAAATATTCTGTACTGAAAAAGAATAATATTCATGGACTTTGTGGTGATGGAAGAGACACTTTTATGCACACCTTGTCAAACTGCAAAGTACCACCAGCCTCGGGGCTGCTATCATTTGAATAGATGACAGGTGCATTTGTCACAGGATGCATACTATACAGCCACCTAGACAAATAAAATATATGATGGGCAAAAGGGCCTTCATGTTTTAAGTTTTGTCAGGAGAAGGGGGAAAAGACAAAAAATGAAAGGTTCTCACCTGGCATTCTAAAACACTAGCAGATTGAGAAATAAAGCTGATTTGAAGAAGCAGTTCTTGTGATAGAACTGACAGTTTCTTTATAAAAGGGAGCTGAGCTAACAATAAACTGATAAATAGATTCATAAAACCAGTATGTGTGTTCAGTAAAGTGAGAAAGGGACTTACTTACAAATGTACTAAAGTTTTGATACCATGGATAAGAAGTACCAGCAGAGAAATACAAGAGTTTTCTGTCCATTCATGTGCTTAGGAACATGACGAATATATCAAGGTATCTTAAGAGAGAGTTCAACTTAAAAACTTGTTATCAAAATACCTTACTTAGAATTTCTTCCTCCCTTGACAGTTGCATGAAAATATCCTGGGAATGATATTTATAAAAAATTACTAGGGAAAAACTCTACTAGGAGTCTTTTGGGAATTTACTGCATCTTCTTGCAAATTAAAATAGAAGAACACAAATCCAACAACAGATCTGAGTAACGTCTATTCAACATTGGATAGATCAGGTAGGATAAACAGTAAAAAGTTGTAAGAGAAAGAAACTGGCTAGCTGTTTCATAAACCTGAATTAATAATCAATAGCCTTTCTATCCAGGGGATATACGCTTTAAGATTTAACAGTTGACTTTTGGTAGAAGACTCTTTCAGTGATGCCATAAACTGATTCCACGTAAGAACCGTAAAACTTACATTTGGCCTAGTAAGTGAACTAGACAGATAATGCTGTTGAGATTTTCCCCTTCAGGAAACGGTTTCAATGTACTTCTAGAAAACTAGTTGCTACTCACAAATGTCAGTGCCTTAATTACCAGTTAAATTCATTTCATCGTTAACACGCCATTTAGTTGTATGCACCATCAGCTTTTCAGGTTTCACTTTAGAAATAAATTGTGACTGAAAATTAGATGGCCTAAATATCCTCCACGGAAATAGAAATGACCAGTACTGGGAGGTAACAGGCCAAATGTAAGAACTGAAAAGACTGGTTCTGCAATGAAATGCTCCCAGAAATGTCTTAGTACAGACTGACCACTGCAAGACTATGTTAGCAACCTGATAGAAAGACAGATTTCTTTCTCTCCCTAGACACCAAAGGCCTTCCCTAAGCACCTAGTTGCTTTCCCATTTAAGATTCATCGTATTTATAACTTTTAACCTTAGATTTATATTGAATAATCTTTGGAGACCTCGAGAGAGAGAAAGAAGGATTTATATTAACATTCACATGAAAGCATGAAAACAATGCATTCTTTAAAATTATTTGGATAATTTACAAGCTTGACTTTTATTACGAGAACTAAATATCTACTTGGGGATGCAGTCTTTCTTTCCTTTCTTCCTTCTTTCTAAACGTTGTTACCAAAAAATATCCAAGTAAAGATGTGTAGACCTCAGCATATCTATTTTTATGAGTTCTCTTGGTTCTTCAATTTAAATACTTGATAAAATTCATGTTAAAATTATTTGCAGAAATTAAAAACTCACCTCACTATAATTCCATCCCTTTTGCTAAATATGTAGTGATACATATTTAGCGTGTAGCTGGAAGAGCACATACAGGCTCCATTCAATGTTTCGCACGCTTCCACTCTGCTTCCCCTCTCCTGCTCCTTCCCAGGTCTGTGCTCCCACACCTGCCTTGCCCTCAGATGCTGCATCCGCCACTGTGCTTTACTGCCTGTGTGAGTTTTGTTTTTTTCTCTCTAGTGTTTTCCAAAGCAGCTTTTCTGAGATCTTCCTTCCCAATTTGTTTAGCCATCATCGCAACACCATGTCTGACTGATCTGCTGGAATTCCTACAGAATTCATAGGTCAGAAATGATAACCAGGTTAGCTAAGGATGAGACTTTCCAGAAGCTGACAGTTTGGCCTAAGATATAGTTAACTTTCCTTGGATTAGGGAAAAAAAAGTCCAAAACCAAAAAAAGATAATTCCTTTACAGTGCAATTTCTTTTGTGAAATTTCAGGCTCCTTCCCAGGATTACCCCTAATCTCTTCCTTAGAAATAAATAAATGCTTTTTCAGATACTTCTCCCAAAAGTAGAAGCAGCTTGCACAGAAATTTTCAACCCGAACTGTTAATATATGATAAAGTTATAAACATCTGACACAAACATAGAGCAGAAAACACTAGGCAACTTTAAATCTAGGCAACACTACAAAATTCAAGCACAGAACAATGTGTCATTGTGCAGGAAATAGAAGTATGGAGCTGTGTAAAAGTATTGAAATTAAAAGAGGGCTGGCTGTGAGGGAGAATTATAATTTTACTGTGGACATTTTATATAATTGTATAACTGTATATATAATAAGATGTAAAAATGAGAACAGCAACTGCTGCATAATTTAAAGTATTGGTTGTGAAACTTCCTCCTTTAATAACAACAGGTACAGTAAAACCTCTCACTTCTTAATATGAATGAGAAAAGATGGCTTAATGAAGCTAAAACACTTAAAATTAAGATGATAATATTTGTATCTGTGTTTCTCTACCATTTTATGTTTCTACAAATATATCAAACATTATTTCTAATAGTTTGCAAAAACAGAAATAATAGAATAAGATAAATAAAATAGCAAATATGAAATGCTGGTCATTTCTACAGAATGATAATAAATTCTGCATTTTCCTTAAAAATACTGGGTTTATACTTTTGTTTGATATTTGTATTTTCAAATGGCTTGGCATCTTTTTTTCTGTCATCCTAAATATTTACAAGATTCTGAAAAGCAAATTAATAATGATTTTTCAGACAAACTAACACAAATATATTAAGAGTCATTCTATAAGCTTTAGTCAGTTCCAAATACACTATTTTTTGTGCAATGTGGAGAACAGGTATGTTCACGGAATCAATAAGAAACATCCTTTAAGAAGCAATAAAATTGTTAAACAAGGAATAATTTCTAATAAATATCTCACTCCTATAAAGAGATGTGACACTAAGATATTTATATCTGACTCGAGGCTCACAGACTACAGAAAGACTTTGTGTGGGTGTAATACCGCATCCAGGCATCACTTCATAGAGTAGGTTTGATTTCCACACAGGGGAGTCCTGTTACTAAAAGTTGGAAATATTTAAAAGTGCTGGATTAAATTTTTGCGGTTACTGTTAACCTGAACATTTTCATGCTCTTCCTCTGCCTGAGACCTCTGCTCTTACCATCAGATACTGACCATAACAAGGTGGTCTCTCCACCAGGAACTGAAGACTCAGAGCCTGAAAAATAAATAAACAAAAGGCATGTACGTCTTAATCAGAAAAGGCTGTGTTAAAAATTCCCGTGCCTAAAATGTCATGCCTGAACAAGAGACCAAGTTGCCAGTTCTCACTAAGTATCTCTTCAAAAGGTATTTTTCAGAGATTTTTTGACTGCTTAATAACTTCCCATCAGTGGACAATTCCTTTTTATTTTTTTTTTTCCCCAGACTCAGTCTAAATTTAGATTTATTAAAAAAAAAATAAAGAACTATCTTTGAATTACACAGCTGAGCCAATAAAGCTGCACAATCCCTTTTGGTGATGACCTCATTTTCCTTTGACACTTACAGTTATCCCTACCTGTAAGGAGAATACAGGCATGTTTCTCTTCCAGCCAGTAGTACAGCCGGTGTGCTGCATACAGGGTAATAAATTTGAATAGTATCCATTTTTGCTTTGGGGTTTGACTTTTTTTTTTTTTTTCTATGACTGCTTATATTTATATTACGTGTTCTTTCTTATGATCTCTTTAATCTTTGCAAGTGCCCTATGAAATTAATAGAAAATCAGAAACTTGTGCTGTAGTCAGAGATTTAAAAAGTACAGCCATAAAATAGTGATACCCATTGTGCCAACGTGATTTTTTGTATGAATGAAAAATCATAGAATCATAGAATCATTAAGGTTGGAAAAGACCTCTAAGATCATCAAGTCCAACCATCAACTAACACCACCATGACTCCTAAACTAGGCCCTGGAGTGCCACGTCTACACCTTTTTTGAACGCCTCCAGGGTTGACGACTCCACCACCTCTCTGGGCAGCCTGTTCCAATGCCTAACCACTCTTTCGGTAAAGAAATTCTTCCTGATGTCCAATCTAAACCTCCCCTGACGCAACTTGAGGCCATTTCCTCTCGTCCTATCGCTAGTTTCTTGGGAGAAGAGTCCAACACCTGCTTCACTACAACCTCCTTTCAGGTAGTTGTAGAGAGCGATAAGGTCTCCCCTCAGCCTCCTCTTCTCCAAGCTAAACAGCCCCAGTTCTCTCAGCCGCTCCTCATAAGACTTGTTTTCTAGACCCTTCACCAGCCTCGTTGCCCTTCTCTGGACACGCTCCAGCACCTCAGTGTCCTTCTTGTACTGAGGGGCCCAAAACTGAACACAGTATTCGAGGTGCGGCCTCACCAGTGCCGAGTACAGGGGCACGATCACTTCCCTACTCCTGCTGGTCACACTATTCCTGATACAAGCCAGGATGCTGTTGGCCACCTTGGCCACCTGGGCACCCTGCCAGCTCATGTTCAGCCGGCTGTCGACCAGCACCCCCAGGTCCTTTTCCGCTGGGCAGCTTTCCAGCCACTCTTCCCCAAGCCTGTAGCGTTGCATGGGGTTGTTGTGACCAAAGTGCAGGACCTGGCACTTGGCCTTGTTGAACCTCATACAGTTGGCCTCGGCCCATCGATCCAGCCTATCCAGATCCCTCTGCAGGGCCTTCCTTCCCTCGAGCAGATCGACACTCCCGCCCAGCTTGGTATCATCTGCAAACTTGCTGAGGGTGCACTCAATCCCCTCATCCAGATCATTGATGAAGACATTGAACAAAACCGGCCCCAGAACTGAGCCCTGGGGAACACCGCTCGTGACCGGCCGCCAACTGGTTTTCACTCTATTCACCACCACTGTCTGGGCTCAGCCATCCAGCCAGTTTTTTACCCAGCAAAGTGTATGCCCATCCAAGCCGTGAGGTGCCAGCTTCTCCAGGAGAATGCCGTGGGAGACCGTGTCAAAATGGTTCAGTATTAATCCACTCATTTAAACTGTTACAAAAAACCACTACTGAATGTGGTACTTTTTACCATGCATTCGCCACATGTCCATATTTATTACAAAAGGGCTGAAACAAGTAGTTGGATTTTTTTTCTCTCTTAAAAAATCACAATGCATGAAGTAGCAGACACCAGCCACTAGTTAAAGAGATTTGTAAATTGTCAGGGTAAAATATTTAATAGGATAGATATGGTAATACAAAGTTTTATACTTATTTTTAATGAAAATAAACTGAATTATATGAACTGTAACAGATTTTGTACAACATCAAAGGTAAATAATGAGGCAAAGAGTCATTCCTTATTGCCTGTGTTGATGTATTTATGTAATTGTCATCTGCTTTATTTTTCACAAGGGAAAGATTTGAATTTTTAATAGATTTTAAGTTCTTAAACAGCTGTCCTACAATCCAGTGGTACTTAAAAGAGTTTATACACTTTCATAACTGCTTTATAAGAGGATATTAAGCTCGATGTGAAAAACTGAACACCACTCTGGAATACATTCTGTACAAAACGAATGCTGTTTTTTATTTAGACACAGTTTTCTTCCTAATTATTTTCATTTTGATTTAAGAAACAAATAGTCAAATAGAAGTGATTTAGATTTATGCACATGCTTAACTTTGTGCATTTTAGCTTCTACTTTTTTGGGTTTTGGGGACTGCTTGGTGCATAAAGATAAGAGGATGGCTCAGGCCCTCAGAAATTAAATAGCTATGGTTAGCTTGAAGATACTTCTCCAGTCTTTTGTGACCAGAAAATATGTTGAATTAGCTCAAAGATTTTTACTTGAAGTCAGAAAATGGAGAAAATCAGTGGACTGTGATTAAAAAAATAAGAATTGAAATTATGCCTATTCCAAACTACTTCCGATCACGCAGGTCCTACAGGTAAGTATCTAAATAAGCCACATAACCAAAATAAATGTTTCAAAAACAAGATTACGTTTGCTCATACTTCATTCTGAAACAATTTAATTTTTATTTCACTTTTGGAAGACTTTTATGAAACAAGTAGTACATGTGGTAGGTACACATAATTTCTGCTTCTCCTAGCATATTTAGAGTCATAAGGACATGCCTGTTAATAATATGAATTTTATTTAGCTATTAGATTAGAAACATGAAGGACATAAGTGAATCATTTATAGTTTCTTAATTCTCTGTGATGGATTCAGGTCATGTTTTCCGTTATATCAAATCTGATTGCCAAATTGTCAGCTCTAATGCAAATCTCAGTTTTAATCTCCCCTGCAGCCAATTATAAAATTACTTTTTGATCAAGTTCCTAGATTTTAGAATTATCTTTTCATTATAAATTGAAAAAACTGATATTTAAACTTGGTTTTTGTTATGCAAAAAGAATAAAAACTACTTTATAGGGTACTAATAAAAATTTCAACAAATTCTTAGAAATTAAATAAAAACTCCCATGCCCAGAATCAGAAGACGACTACAAAGTGACACAGTGCATGTAAAGAAAGGAAGAAATAAAAACATCAGTAATATTCTAGAAACTGATCTTAATGAAGCAGTGAATACACAAATAACAAGGAATACTCTTACAACTTCGTTTGCGGATCCTGTCTGGTTGTAGCCTATAATTGTATCACAAAAATTAAGCATATCCATTCTGTGAACAGACCCAAGTAGAAATTAGGTTTTCTTCCTCTGGGTAAAACCTCTTTTTTTGCTACAGTTTTTTAAACCAAGCAAGTTTTTAAATTTAAGCTCAGAAAACATACATTTTCATGTAATACACATCATTAAAATCATACAAATCATAGTTGTACGATTGCCTACATTTATCTTGAGACTGCATGTGAGTTGGCCAGAATTTCAGCTGACCCTGCCAACACCTTTTTTCCATTCTATGAACACACCAAAACCAAAAGAACAGGCTTCTGAATTCTAAAGCTGAGTTTAATTCAAATTCAAAATAGAATAATAGACTTTATAAATAGAGGAGCTAATTTCTGCTGGTAATGGCAGTGTAAAAGGGTCTTGCAATCAAATCTCACTTTTGCCCACTTCATCCTTTTAGACTTGCTTTCCAGCTGATAAATTCTGATGATCATCTCTGTTGCTGCAAATCTCACAAGTCTGTCTCTCTGGATCCTTTTGGGCATGTTTCTTTCTATTCTTCATGCTGGGAGCCGATTGTGTGTCTAGGAGTGTAGAGAGCAACCTGGACTCATGCTGTTAGCTTGCTATCACCCTTGCACCCAGCAGCTCCTCATCCCATTTATGATCCCTTGTGCCCCGGATGCAGCAGCAGCTTGTGAACACCCACTCCATTGCATTACATCAAAACAGAATATACAATTCATCATATGTAAACATCTTTTATTCAGGACGACCCTTAAGAGACAAGTTATATTTGCCTCTCTTAACCACATACGCCACCATGTACAACAGCTGATTGTGGAGAACACAGTATTTGGGTATCAGTAAAACAACAGCAACAGATGCACAGAGCCCAAACATTAAAAGAAGGGGGAAAAAAAAGTAAAAACCAAAAGTTTAGTGCATACTCCAGGTGTGCATTGTTTATTCATACCACTCCTCTGGCAAACCACCCTGCCTGATGGATGTGTGAAAGGGAGACAAAAAATATAGAGGAAAAGCTCAACTTTGATAATAAAGGGGGCATTCCTTCTGAAAAGCAAAATACTGCCATGCAACCATTAGAGAATCAGAAGACGTAGGAATGACAACTTGTCCAAGAAAAGCAGATGATAGCACTAAAATGCTTATTTTATTCATAATGGCATTTGGTTTTAGCACTAACATTCATTCATAATGTGCTTCTCCCAGCCCTAGGACAGCCTGTCCTCCATACACCTAGCAACACCACATTTATATTATGTATGTCACTGTCAAAAATTGTTTGATGGTAGGATGGGGCAAATTTAACGGTGTGCTTTGCAAACCCTACACTTGCTCACAGATGCCCTCTGGATTTACACAGTTTACATAATACAATCTATTCTGTTTCTATATAAGCAATGGCCACATCAGGAATGTTAGAAATATAGAGCATTCACCCTACATTATGAAACAATAAACAAAAAACGCACACCAAATTGGCAGGCAATTTTAAAATTACACTCCTATTAAATGTGGTTTTTTGGCTTTAGATCTATTTCAGAAATGAGTAATCTGATGAACAAAGAAATTGATGTATGCTTCCCAAATCTTCAAAATAGTAGAAAGAAATTAATCACATTTTTGCCTCTCAGTTGTTATAACAATGATGAATGATATACTCCTTGAGAAATGTTGCTAATCATCCAGTAAATTGTTTGCTCTACAGTAGGTCTCATCCACAGATATGCTGACCTTCAGGGTGTTCCTGACAGGCTCAGTTATCAAAATCTGTTTTTCTGGCACAAATTCTACTCTTCCAAAACTGTAACTTGTTCATTTGTAAAAAATGCTGCCAGTAATTGTGCCTGTTTATAACCTTTCTGTCAATGTTTTTTCTTTGTATAACTCACAAAACAGAAGGATGTTACACTGAGTTGTAATGATGCATTTAGTGAAGTAACCCATTCTCAATGTCATAAACACATTAATAACTTAATTTAAAATGAGGGCAAATTGTGACTCTGTTCAGCATACTGAAAGCTGATAATTCAGGAGAGAAGCTCTTCATCGTTTACATAACTGACTGAAAAGGAAGTAAAAATAAAAATTAATACCGAGTGTTTACCATCTGATATGCAATTTTTCTCTGAAGAGGTTTTCTAACTGTCTCTACCAGCAATACAACTTTAGAAAGGATGACAGTCACCCTGGGTCAGGACTCCACAGAAATGGCGACAGAAATGACCATACAAATTCTGTACTATGGCACAGTTCTGCACTTATACAGGAGAATGGCTCCTACTAAGGTGAGCATTCAAATACTCATTTAATTTTTATGCATATCAACAGCTCTACTAAATTCAGAAAAACCACTTATGCTCTTAGCTTTAGCTACATACTCCCTCTTTACCACTACAGTCCCTGGATCCTTGTGGAGAAATGTTGATTGTAAACAGCATTAGGGTGCATTATTGCCTGCAGGCTGAGCAATTTGAAATTCATTTGGTCCCACTTATTAGGTGAGCCAATCATGGCTATTCCAGTATTATTCCTCTCAAGGGAATGGATAAAGAGTTGAATATGTAATAATATCCTACAGCTTGAAAGAACTTAGACATTTTAATTTTATCTGAAGTAGTGTTCCTGACATATCTGTAATTACTATAAGCTGGTCTTTAGTTTTAATTTTGACTAGTGTGGAACTCAACAGGCACTGTAAGACAAGACAGGTAAAGCTTTCAGGAAAGACTCAACCTGACATATGACGTTTTAATTCTCTACAACTCCCAGAGGAAGAGTTTCTCCTGCTCAGGTGGGAAAACCATGATCTACGGAGAAATTGTATCATACATGCTGGCTCTAAACAAGCCAAAGAGAATGAATATCCAAGTACAACGGACCAAAGACGCCAGCTAGAAGGTTTACTGCTTTTCTGCATCAGCACAAGCAAGCAGCACCATGGCACAAGGGTTAACTGAAATCCATGTAAAAAAGCCAGGAAAATACTGAAACTACACTGAAATTACGTGAAATCATGATACAGCAAATATGAGATTAACAGCTTAAAGTAACCTCAGAGTTTTTCACTACAGGAAACGTCTTATAACACATTACCTTAACAACCCAGATAGATGCAGTAATTGCATGGTTGTAATAGGAAGCATATTGACCACATTTGAAAAGATGTGTTATATGTACAAATTTAAGGGACATGTTTTGCTAACCTATATACTTATAATGTAAATTACACAAAGTCCTTGTCATTTATCATTGCTTATCATCAGTACCACATTATCATTTGCAGACAATTCTTTTTTTTTTTTTTCCAACCACTTTTAATGGTACGACAAATTAACGAGTTTTTCAGAGCATTAACTCTGTAATTGTTTCCTTTTTTTTTGTAGTAACAGATGGGCATATATCTCTTGGGATAAGGGAATCAAGAACCCTTTATTTGTAAAGCAATTTTCTTTCTCATTGTAATCAATACCTTTTATTATGTATGTATTAAAATCCAGTTAAATGAACAAACAAAGGCATCTCTCTACACAAACATACACATGAAGCTAAATAGTTAGGTGAAATGGTCAGCTGAACTTTTTTCTTTAATACAAGACAGCGCAATCCTTATGCAAAGAATAAAACTTATTAAAATTAATAAATTTAATATTTCAATTCTCTACAACATTTTGCTGAAGGGGTTGGGGGAGAGACTACAATATTGCTAACTTAGTAGGGAAGGTAAAACCATCATTTTCCAAAATTTATTCATATGATCATGCTTAAACAACTTTTCTACAATGGGAGTATTCTTGCTGACTGATTGATGAATACAACTTTTTGAACTTCACTGCTGATGCACATACATTTGAACAGGAATGACTACTTCTTTGTCTTTTCCAGTCCAGAATTATATACCATGATAAGCTTCATGGATTAAATTTTGAACAATTTTTAACAACTCTGAGCAATTGTGACATTTTACTTTATCTGGAAAGAAAAAGAAACAAGTCTTTTTTATGGTGGTAACAGTGATTATTCTGCAGTATTGCACAGGCAAGTAGCATAAATTGGTGGAGGAAACTAAAGACCATGGAAATGAGAAGTGAAGTACTTACTCCCTTCTCTTTGTTAAAAACACTCTAAATCCACCTGTCATATTCTGATGTGTCGTGGGTTATTGTTCTCTTGGAGTACGAACTGCATTTTTTTTTCTGTGCTTTGACCATTTCACCTTTGAGTAAGTGACCTAACTATTCAGATCCAATTTTAAGCAAACATTCTTCTCAGAGTAAATAATATCTTCTCAGTTTAATATTTCCTGGTACATATTTAATAATACACCTTATTTATTTTTATTTCTAAATATAAAAAAAATGTTTTATTTCCAATGAAAATAGATTTTAAAAAAATCACACTTCTAAATTTGAGTAGATCATCTTTAATGATCTAATGTTCTTTTGCTTGAGAAAATGTTACTTTCCAACCCCCATGTTTTAGGGAAAGCAAAGACTTGTAACCTTACTATTAGATATTTCATTTATTATCTTTAATAAAGACCATAAAAAGATCACTAAGTTACTCAATAAAGAAAGACTGCAATGATATAAAGACTTAATTTTGTTTAAGTGTATTGCTGTACTGATATTTAATTCACTGTTATTGAACATTTCCATGAATACTTCTGCAAGTGACTCCAACTTTAAAGATGAAATGTGGAAAATTACTCACAGATGGGTCCATTTTTGTCTTTGCAGTCTGAGAGGGGTTGCCTATGAACAATAACATATCTATTTGAAAGACATTCAGCAATGATAATCATGGGTAAGATCATTTTACTGAAGAAAGAATTTATTTCCTGTTCAACACATGGTCCACTGCAATAATACCCCATTCCTGTTATTGCTGTATTCAGGTAATTGTTAGCTCAAAATGCAAATAAACTTTTGCAATGGCAAAACAACAGGTTCTCAATAGATGCAAGAACAATTATCTACAAGAGAAAGGGTTCTGATAAAATTATAGCTGCATACCTAATATTTTTAGAAGCCTGTCTTAGCTGAGCACATGCACACTTGCAGTATATATGCTTTTCTAAACGAATAACAAATAGCCCATATTCTTTATTTAAGAGGTCATATTGATTTTTGAAACAGTTGTAGTTAAGTAGCTACATTAAGAACGCATGCATCTTAATTACAACCAACTCAAACGTGCAATACTTTTTAATGATGGTAAATAAATCAGTCAGCATAAGTTAAAAAAGACAGAGGCTCAGAACAAGAGATGCTGTACCTGACGCTTTCAGTCCATAAGTGGATAATATAATAATAATAAATTGTTGGAATGTGGTGTCTATTAACTGGAAGTTACATATTATACTGCTAACATATCCCCATAAAATATAACCATATTTATTGCTAGGATGATTTTGCCCCCCTTTTGTTAGAATGATCTTTGATAAAATGTAACTTAATGTACTTTTCCTGATTCAATTCAAGTTACAATTGTTACTTGTCTCACTGCTACATGATCTGACTAGGACAGAAAGAATAATGTTTTAAATATGGATTAGGAATGTGTGAGTGAAATAGCATCTACACTTGTCCCCTGTGACAGTAAAAAGGACAAGAATTATCTGAATCAATACAGATACAATGTGATCATATTTTGATGCAAGAAAAATGTACGGTTTGAATAGCTCTGAAATGTAAAAAAAGCTATGGTGTTTTAGCTTTTTTTTTTAATAGTCTACCATTTTTATAAAGAGAATATTTGACTAAAAGTACCTTTGTTTTGTTTGAAATGACAGGTCTTATATCCATGATCTAGATTTTGTAATAACAGCCAAAGTTTTGAAGAGAACTTTTCTGAAGAACATTTCCAGTTCTGTCCCATTTTAATATTTCCTGCCAAGATGTAATGTTCTGTAAGGCATTTAATTTTGTTTTAATTCCAGCAGCAGTACTGGTTACATTAAAACAAGGTTTCAATGATTTTACCAAACCTTCATGAAATGAATTCATATTTATTTAATTAACATTCATACCCAATCATTTTTCTTGACATAACAACTTCTTCAGTAGTTGTAGTGCCTTAATTCAAAAGGTTAGTGAGAGGAGCAGTTACTACACTTGACCTAACATTACAAGCATTTTCAATTTCTCTGTTATACTGCTAGAATATAAACTACACCAGACAAAACACACTTGGAAAGACTCCCTTTTTTACAACTGCATTTTTCTTATCCTAAATGGTACGACAGTGGTGTACCAAATGTACAGACAGACCGGGTGCCAGCTGTGCTTGCACAACAGTAATCAGGTTTCATATAGTCCAAACTATTTCCATGGCCAGTTCCTAAATCTTGTAGCATCAGAAGACCTTAAACCAGATATTCTGAGAAAAATAAGGTACGCTGACAGTCCAAAGAAATTGCACCTCTTTAATCAGCTAATTGCCTCCACGATTAATCTTGTTCCTCAAGACGTTGGCGTTAGAGCTATAACACAGAAAGAAAAAACTTAGATCTCCAATACTTGTTGCCTTTGTCAGATTTTGCTCTAAGCCAGACAGAATGCAACAGTCCAAAACAAATCTTTGAATAAACACGTATCATGAGACAAAAATGTTTAAAAAAGAACACAAAAAACCCAACTAAAAAAAGCCCTTTTTGTGTAATAATACATGGTGTTTGTTTCATCTACCCGTACACCTACACCCATCCTGCCAGCGCGCAGCGAGGGCCGGCTGCTCCCTAAGGGTGGGGAGCCCCACAGGGCTGAGGCCACGCTGGGACTTCAGCTCGTGGGTGATGGGAAGGATCAGGCCCGGGGAGGGGGACCAGGATCAGGGACAGCCCCGGGATAGCCGGGCAGGGCTGTGGGGACAGGGATGGTCCCAGGACATCAGCCTGCGGGTCACGGCCACGTCAGCAGCGCCGATGTCTGGGCAGGGCCTGGTGGTGGTGGATCTGGACACCAATACCTTATGGTGTCACAGGGGCAGGACTGAGGACCCCAGGGGCACTGACATGGGCTCCAGGACCATGGGGCTGGGGGAGGCCTCTGGGGAGGCTGCTCTGGGCCATTGAGGCCCATAAACAGTCTCAGGGCCCTGACATTTTTTGTATTAACAACATATTGACAGTTAATGTTATCATAACTTGACCATATAAATACCTTGTCAAATTAAGTAAGTAATCTAATTTACTTAAGCATTCAGCTTGATTGTTACGCCGCAATTTGAAGCCACAGGTTGAACAGGCTGTCTGTACAGATTCAGGGAGCGCAGACGTGCGCCAGCAAGTTTGCACCATCACTTTGCTCACCCTCCCTTTTGCTCTTGGGTGTTGGTCTACAAATTGTCAACACAGTGTGCATGTTTGTCCACACCTCATTTCCCCTTTGGAGCAAATCAGCTGGGGCTCAGGGGAACCAGCTAGCCACAGACTCGCACACTATGCTGACCGAGCAACAGAGTCAGTGTTACATAGAGATAAAGAACATTTTTCAGAAAGCAAGTCCTTCTTTGCACTGAAAAAATTAATATGTTGGCAGAAATGTATGCTTTATTATAAATACATATTGTGATTTCAACATTTGGAACATGCTCAGGTGCTCTGTTGTGTCACTGTCTATTTTTCATTAATAGCTTTAATTTGGAAAAAATGTATGGGCACAATTACAGTTCCATCAACAGAGAATTTCTTAGTTGGATTGCAAAAATCAGCTGCCAGCTGGCAAATTGAAAAATGTACTGCAAGTCAGAATGAATTATAAATAGCTATGATTTTGGATCCACCTAGACTTCTTTAAAACAGCAGGATTGAACCAACAAACAATGCCAAGGTATGCAAAGTAGAAAACTGCTACAAATCCACTTTCATTTCTTGCTATGTTTTCAACACATTGAAATTAAACATTAAATTCATTCCAACGTTATGTTCTTTGAGATATATATACAAAATTCTTTTGAAGCGGCTCCACTCTCATAACATTTAACAATAATTTTGATTCCAGAAAAGCTTCTAGAAAGGATTTTGTAGAAATAGCAGGAAAAAATAAAAACAGAAGTTAACATTAAGGAAGATAAAATGGAAAAGCTAAAGGAAACAAGCAATTATGCATAAACGTTCAATACTTGGACTCAATTGTTATACACATGACAACAGTATTAAGGGCTAATCAATACAAGAATGATATTATGTAACAATATATTAACAGTTGGGTGATTCCTGACATTATTTTCTAGCAGAGACAAAAACCTCAATGCTTACTTTGTAAGAATAAGTTATTATCCTTAATTTCAGAAGAAACACAAAACAAGTTTTATGTAGAGTGAAGAGGTTAATATATTTTCAAACCTTGGAGTATATGAAGATAGTATTTCTCAACCTTTTTTAACTGAAGGACAATTTAAACTTTTTACAAAAAAAAAAAAAAATCCTACATAGTATTAATGATAAAAGGAAAACATTGCAAATAAAAGCCATCAGTAACAAATTAATAGGTAAATTGTACCCTGTTTTCATCATCTTTGTTTATTTTTTCTTTGTGTGCACGAGAATGTGCTTATGCAGTTTACCAGCACAATGACAATTTATTTGTCTTCCATTTCCTGATGTCTTACAATCATGAAGTGGATGAAATTGCAAAATGTGAAAAAATAAACCTCAATTTTTACAAGAAAAGGAAGTTAAAATTCTAAAGTAAAACTCAGAAAAATAATTATTGTGATAAGAGACAAAAATTCACATAATTGAGCTTGCTAAAATAAAAGCGTTAAGTTGTACATGAACTAGCCTCTAGTTGGTGTTAGCAAAAGTTAGTATAAGCAACCCTAGATTGAACCTAATGCAAAACAAATAATGAGGTGAACAGCTTGCACTGAATAATTTAAATCACCTTAAACAACACATAAGTAGAAAGGAAATGCAAGAGATGGGGGAAGATCGACTAATGAAACAAACTAGTCTCAAAGAAAATACCCAGAAAAATAAATTGAATGGGGTTAGAACAGAGACCCTTGGAACAAGTAATACCTCACTCTCTCTTTTCAGTATACAGTCTTCAGGTTCCAAAACCTCCCAGGTTGTCTGGCCAAGGGACTGTTGAGATTTTTTTAAGATGGGACAGCATATTACTACTTCACTTTGAACAACTTTATATGTCTTCAAATAAGCATCTTTTACTGAGATTTACACTTTTCATGCCAACAAAAATTCCCCAAATTCTTAATCATAGAGCACCTTACAATCAGGATGTACTAGCACCAAGATATTATGATAATAGAACATCTTTTAATCTGTAAGAATAGTGTATCCACACACTATCTTGCTACATGTTGTTGTGCAGCATTGCCCCTGAGAATTTTAAAGGTCGTCTTTACAGGACGACAGAAGGGTATCAATAGTTCATTGATCCCAACTGTGTGTTACTTTGAAATTCATATGGTATTAGAAACCCTACTGCTGAAAATTGTTCCTTTGTCACAAAATATTGTACTTTAATAGTATGAGATTGTAACCAAAATGAGCAGGATTTGCTTTCTGTCTTTTATTATTATTTTTTAATCTGAGATGAATTGGATGAGAAATGGAAAGCAATTCTGATTACAATCCAAAAGTATTTAATTTCATAGATGAGAAGATACAATTTGTTCAGCTGTTTCTTTCCAGAAACTTTATGCAGATTATGAAAAAGGTTTCAGTTCATTCATAATCCCTACAGTATTCATCATCCACCAACTTTTGTCCAGACTTTATTGTTTTGAAAGAAATAGCATTGCTTTATAGGAATAAGGCTCATACTAATTTTAAAGATATTTTCCTGCACATTCAAATGTGAACACTACTAAAAATTTGGTATTTTTAAAGGACATTGCAAGAAATTGAATTTGTCCAATAGATGACGTAGCAAGAACGGAAAATGTAAAAGCTTGCCTACTATCTTAAGATAACATAACAATCTCCATCTTTAAGCCTATACTTACAGAATTAAAACCAGGCAAGCAAGTTATTTAAGTTTTCCGTCTCCTGGTTCTTGCATTTTTCCCAAGAGTAATCCTGCCAGAGATATATGTGATAGTGAACCATGACTTATCAAAAGGTAAAGCATTCAGCAATAATAGCCCAGAAAAGGCATAGTATCAAAGCCAGAGTACTGTGTGTTGAAATTTTGATTTTGAGATTCATCTTGTTTCTTTACCTTTATGCAACATTCTATACATTCCATCCAAAAAATTGCAAAAGCCTGGAAAACAAACAAATCTTTTTTATATACATATATACATGTGTGTGTATATATATTGGCTATTAAAAATTTTGTGAAGTGAAAATTATTTCAAAATGTCTAGACTAAACTTCCAGCCATTAGAAGAGTTAAGAAATAATTTTCTAAGAAAAGTCATAGAATATTTACTGCATATTTTTATATTATTAATTCATATACTTTAAATGAGAAACCACTGTTCCCTTTTAAAAGATGCGCATGCCCCTCAATTTCANCTCTTATTTTGTATAATTAATGTTATATACTATTGTAAGAATATATATTAATATTCTTATATAACAATATTTTAATATATTATATAGTTTATTGCAAAACTGTATACTGGGTGGGACTTGAATTCCAGTGGATCAGAGACAAGAATAAAATACTTAGAATTAAAACAGTTTGAGTCATTCTCTAAATCTCTCTCAAGTTATTGGTCCCAGGACACCCTGTGGCTGACCACCTTGTTAAGATTGGTAAAGGTGGAAAAAATGTTAAGTTGGGANCCATGACTTATCAAAAGGTAAAGCATTCAGCAATAATAGCCCAGAAAAGGCATAGTATCAAAGCCAGAGTACTGTGTGTTGAAATTTTGATTTTGAGATTCATCTTGTTTCTTTACCTTTATGCAACATTCTATACATTCCATCCAAAAAATTGCAAAAGCCTGGAAAACAAACAAATCTTTTTTATATACATATATACATGTGTGTGTATATATATTGGCTATTAAAAATTTTGTGAAGTGAAAATTATTTCAAAATGTCTAGACTAAACTTCCAGCCATTAGAAGAGTTAAGAAATAATTTTCTAAGAAAAGTCATAGAATATTTACTGCATATTTTTATATTATTAATTCATATACTTTAAATGAGAAACCACTGTTCCCTTTTAAAAGATGCGCATGCCCCTCAATTTCAGAGAAATGAAAGAAGATGGAATTTTTAAGCATCAGGTACTTGAATACCTTCTGAAGATATTGGTGGGCAATGAAGATGTCCAAGCATAATGGCACAGGTCTGCCTTAGCTACAAAATAGATCAGCTTATTTTTTTCTAAAAGTACTGGAGCCCTGAATACATTTTACTGAATTCTGAACATCCATATGNCTGACCACCTTGTTAAGATTGGTAAAGGTGGAAAAAATGTTAAGTTGGGAGGAACCAAGCCTTTCAGAATGAAGAAGTACAACTTTTATCAGCACCTAGAAACTATTTTGTGGACATAAGGGAATACTCTTCTCACACACTCTTACACTTACACTGTTGACCAACATGATACTGCCCTCTGCATCAGCATCTGGGCTGGTGAAGCAAGCCGCCCAGATATTGATTTATTAAGGTATGATGTTGAGTATCCATTCACCTGCTTTGGAAAAATCTAGTTTCTAGTACCTGCTATCTTTCAGGAAAGTGTTGTTTTCTTAAACGCCTCATACTTTTTATATGCATATTATTTTGCAGTCCACAACTGAAATAGTAAGAATAAATATAATGTAACACAACTTTAGTATATGCCATGTTGCTGCATGTAACTGTATGGTCTAGGGGGAAAAAGAAATGTATCCTATAGATGGCAGTGGAAGCATACTGAAGGAACTTTGGTGAGACATCAAGTATAACCACTTAAAACCATTTATGATTAACAATAAATTCATAAAAACAATTATTACAAAGGAAATTAAAAAAATGGCACAAACCGCTCAGATTAGATCAGCCAGCAGCACTTTTAAAATACGTTTCAGTCAATTTAATCATCTCAGTGGCTTTTTATTGGTACTGGTAGCAACCTATGGGCTAGTATTCCATCAGGAGGATTCGCTCTTCTACAGCTCCTCTAACAGAGTTTACAGATTATTAGAAAAGACTGAGAGACTTCTCTGAGTTAATTTAGAGTGAGTTTAAGCATACTGTACTTTAAGGTTGGACTCCTGTTAGAATACATTTTAATATTTCAATGCTTTAGAAGAAGATTAAGTATTTGAGCAGCTGAAGAGACAAAATAGGATAATTTGATGGCTTTACATTTAAATCAGCCGAATATCATATTTTAATAAAAAAGTCTTTTCAGAGTTGCTTGCATTTAATATACTCCACATATTTGAAAACCTCATCTGTAGACAGAGTAGTGTGTGTAAATATAGACAGTATGAGCAGTTACTTATTGAGGAGTTATATCATTTGCATAAAGTTTTAAGCATCTCCAAACATGTACTTTTTTAAGATGTACAGTAATCCTAAACACCATTTAAAGTGAATTAATGAAGATTACAGTATAAGTAAGTATCTGACACTTGGGGATATGGTGCTGGAAAGGTTTAGGGGGTGTTTTTACACACATTTTATAAGCCCACTGAGTAAATCTTGGACTTCAACCATTGTTTTTGGACACGAAAGAGTTTAAAAATCCTATTAACATCTTTGTGGAAGTGCTCGAGCAGTACGGCTGCTACAGTATAATGTATTTTGCATTATCACTTATTACAGCAAAATCCTAACTTGTGAATCCAAGGGAGTTCCTGAAATCACTTCTGAAAAGTTATTCTCCTTTCCTTGCAGTATTTTCAATCGTATGTATTACCTTATTGTGAAAATATAATGGAGTGCATGACATCTGTCTATCTCCTTTTCTTAAAATAACATACTTCTGTGCAGATAAGACAGTATCACTTTTACTTTTTGCATAGTTGTTCTGTAATCTTTCTGAATCACACTATTTTTTTCCCTGGAGTTATTTGGCATCTCCACGTTAAATGAAATTTGGCCTTTGAGAAATTTAAAAGTTTTAGTCTCAATTACCAAAAGACTTTACTACTAGAAGTAACGGATTTAGAGAGCAGTTTCAACAGTTTTCCTATGTAGCCTGTGATTTTTTCCACTATAGCCATTTAACAAAATAAATATCAAGTCTGCGCATCAGAAGACAGCATGTTTATGATTTTCAGATTTAAATCCTACTAGTGATCATCCTACCCATTTTGAGGTGGATTTATTTATAATTTGCCTGCAAGTAAGACTAAACCACTTTTAATCCTAATCAGAGTAACAACAAAGGTTTTATTAGAAAATAAACTAGGAAGATAACTTTTTTTAAAACACGGAGAATTCAAAGACTCTAGGAAAACATATAAGTAGAAGGGAGATAC
>WAAD01000909.1:45579-59917 GCA_013389945.1 Fregata magnificens | reverse complement strand
CAATGATTCTATGATTCTATGATTCTATGATTATACATCCTTATACAGCTTGTGCTATTATGTGACTTTTCTCTTGCATATATCCTTTGGAGATTTGTATGACAAAAGTGTAAGTGTGTAGATAGGAAAACAGGTATTCAGTCTGCTCAAGAAAAGATTCAAGTTTTTACTCTTTTGAAATTAAATGAAGACTCCTCAAAAGCTTATATGCCTCCACCTCATTGATTAGGAAAGTAATGTCAAAATTCCAGGGTCTGCTAGATTGCAGACAAGTATTTCAAGTATCAGATTAGTCACTCCATTATATTTTGACAAGATTCCTGTTCTGGTTTTTAGAAATCTTTGCCACTAGAGAGTTTCACCAAAAAAAAAAAAAGCTAAGTTTCCCTAAACAATGTTTCTGAAGAAAATTTGTGACCTGAATTAGTTTCAAGTGAGATGGGAGATGTAACTCCAATTGCTTCTTTTTAGTATCTTATCTACAGTCCAATATATATCATGCTACAACAGTTCCACTTGCTCCCAGTCATAAATACATTCTGCTTATTTTTGTGTCACTAATACTTTATTCTGCTTTATAAACCACCTTAAGTTTTTTATCAAGGTTGTTGGTTTGGCTTGTTTTTGAATAGTTTGAAGTATTCAGGAAATATCTTCATGATTTTTGGAGAACAAACAAAAAAAATCCATTAACCTTCAAAATAATTGATGTGTTTTCCAGGTTACTGATTTATTAAGACACTTTGTGCACCTGTTCCAATCATTAGTGATATATTGTTCCACAGTAAGCACTCATTCCATCCTAGTTAAATAATTTTATTTGGTTGGATTGATTATTATTTGCAAAAGCTTGCTAAATTAGGATTTGTTACTTTTTTACTATGTAACATTTTTTTTTTTAAAATCACATTTAAAGCAATAAATTGTGAATATAAATTTGCCTGTAGATATTGAACAAAACAGTGCTCATATGCAAACATCTGCACTGAAGGTCTCCGGTGTAATATTGAAGATCTTGAGTCACTGTGGAAAACATCAGCCCAGAAATTCCACCTAGTCATACGTAGTTCTCCCAAAACTTCATATATCACACTTTTATGGGCTTGCATAGTGAAGTCATACCCTTAAAGGACCAGAAATTTAGGACTCTGGAAAGATATCACAGGACAGCTTTTCAGATAAAGTTTCCTGAAAACTGGCAACCATTATAACTGTACAGTTCTTTAACACACCCACTGAAATCAGTGACTCTCCTAATTATCTAGAAGGATCAGACCATACGCAGATTTCCTTTTAACATGGTGGTAGCCAAAATTAACTAGTTCTAAACTGTCTAAACTGTCATCTCTGTGAAATAGGTACTACCCACCAGGTGACAAATGTTAGGTTCTTATTCTGAGTAAATAAATTTCAACTCTGCCCAACTATCTAAAGTCTGGAACTGTCCAGCTCACCAGAAATGCCTGGATCTTATAGAGAAATTTAAAATTTCAATTTTGGGTGCAATTTTCAAGGTGAGATAGGACCTAAGTGGTGAGACCGTACTGTGTGGAGCCTGATCTAACATCAATTGATCCTATGAATCTGCATAATAGAGGGTCAGAGATCAGATTAGTTTAGGACCTGAAAGCAGTGCCACAGTGTCAGATACTTGTTAGAGAAGGTCCAATGTCAGGCACGTTCTTGTCCAGTCCCAGAATCAGTCCTGAATGGAGCCTCTCTAATGACAATAGTGTTATTTTCTTGAGCACCATGGTTTTCTTTCTCTCTTACCCAAATAATAGATGTTGAAATTTATAGCAGGAAATTGGTTTACTGTAGCTGTCAGTGTCTGGGAGTAGTCTTCAGATTGTTTCCCAACTCTTGGGATTCTCCTGGTACGTAAAGAGGCATTCCACTTCAGTCTGTCATATTTGTCAATCTGACAAGGAAACAAGTTTGTCAGAATACCCTAAAATCACTTTGATACCAGCCAAGATTTAAAAGAAGCATCTTTAATCTATCAAATCAGGATGAAATGGTGGTTTGCAAAAGAAGAGATGAAAACTTAATTATAGATTATACTTAGGAGTTGCCTTCATCCTTACCTTCTCAAGTTCTGAACTGCGTTTGGAAATGCCCTTGAGTTCACGTTTCTTGTTTGTTCAATGTGTCTTCAGAAACCTTCTCCTCTCCCAACTCAAGCCTGAATTACCTCACTTTGAATTTACCTGTCCTTCATAAGAAATGGATCCTGTTTGCTCTGCCTGGGAAACAAGAGCATCCCATGGCAGAGTCACTACCTACATCCATCTTCTCATTCTTTCTTCATTTATGAAACTGTTGCATGAGTTTACACCCCTGGCTTTGGAATCTCTGCTGTCTTCTCTCTCTTCCCACCCCCTGCCCCACCCTGTATCCAGCACCCTTCGAATCATAACGAACATTCAGGTATTGTGATAAGACCCTCCTGGGGTTGTAAGATTGTCTGACCTTTTCTTTAAAACACATATGTCAAAGAAAACCAGGGCTTTCTGCATGCAAACCATGATCGTGTAAATATTGTTGTGTACAAACACAAAATACTTAATTTACGATGGTGATTTTTATTTATTTATTTATTTGAAAAGACAGATAACTGTTGTTGAGATTTAAGAAGACGTCTTAAAAACAAACATACAGCACTTTGCCTACTGTGTCCTTCAAGGATGAGTCTTTGGCTTGTTCTCAGAACAATAACTTTCAGTGGCTCTAAAGCTGCACAAATTCTGTGCCACCATCTCTGTTTTTGAGGGCTTGTTCATGGATCTGCTCTTACTAAAAGCTAGCTCTCTGCTCCTGCTGTTCCCTACATGTGCTCCCTGCTTGTTGGATCTCTGCCTGCCTAGTCCGCCCTCAGCTCTTTGAGCTTTTCTCAGTCCTCTCCTTTCTGCAAAGTCCCACCCAAGCCACAGTTCTGTAGGCACTTCTGCCTTGACACTGCATTTTTCACAAAACTGATATACCGACATGGTAAATTAAGAACAAGTAGAAGACAGATATCTANACATGACGTTATTGTCCCCCATAATCCATGCTTTCTCCCAGCTTGGGCAATTCTGCCTCACAGTTTTTGTGGGAATTAAAAATACCTAGTCTGTGAATCCCAAACAGTCTGAGGGAACTGATAGCATCTCCAGGCATGTTCAATAGCTGAGCTTCACGCAGCTAACTGTTTTTTGTGATGAAAAGATCAGTGCCTTTTGGATGTGTTATAAGCTTGATATACAGTACATCTCTCCTGGACTCAAAGATCATTGAATTCATCAGCATCCTAGCAGACACGTGAAGAGATTTTGGATCTCTTCTTTTGATGTATGTGCCCAATTCTGTTTAAGTTGCATTTTAAGCTCCTATGTGCTCTTTTGTATCTCATCTTAAGTCCTACACCAAAACTGACAGAAGAAATCTGTAACTAATTTGGGAAGTACATACAAGCCTTCTGAATCTCAGTCCAGGGTCTTTTGCAAAAGCTTTTTCCCTCCCTCCAAAATCAAGAATATCCAAAGACAGGTTTGCAGAAACTTTTTTAAGCAGTCATACAACTCCAACGTCTTTGTATATTTATTTTGCCTCTGCTGTCTCCTCTTTGCTGTGGTTATTGTACAAGCCCCTAATACTCTACTGGCAGGCGTCTGCTTCCAATTTCAAGAAGGTAAACTCTTCAGTCTCTCATGCCTGAAGGCAAAAAGGAAAATCACTGAACAGCTTAGCTAAGAACTACTTTTTGCTGAGACAGCTCCCCTTGTTGTCTGTTCGAAGCAGGAACTCAAGAATTGTTATTGTAATCCATTTAATATAACAATGAACTTTGGTTTTCTTGTCAGCAGGGAAAAAAAAAGGGCTTCTTTTGCTAATCGCCATCTGGATTCATTTCACTTGTTAAAAATCTTCATCTGTGATCAAAAGCCAAGAGTGGTGTCATATCTTTACTTCCAAAGCAAAGTTTTTGTATGTTAGGTAATAGACAAGAGGGTATTGTAAGTATCCCCTGAATTAGTAACCCACTCACGGTATTTGCTAAATTTATGAATGCACATCTAAAGTCCAAAATATAGGGTTATCTGAGGCACTTCTGACAAACAGATGCTCAGTTAAAGGGGTGATACCAGTTTGGAGCATTCTTTAAGACAGATTCTCCACAGGAACTCTCTTATAACCAGTTTCAGTCTTAAATTTTTTGATTGGAAAAGAATCTTTAAGCTTTCCTGGCAGTTTGGAGGGCCTGCATATATTGGTGAAAGCCCTTAATTCATCTAACAGTATTCTATCTTCTACAGGATGGTTTTGTTCAGGCAGAAACCATTTTGTTAGTGTAATCCATATGCTTGATACTGTAGTATTTACCTCATAAGCCCCTCAAAAGAAGAAGAGAAACAACAGAGAAGAAAAAATGGGTTTAGGATGGAGCGCGCTCTGTCCACACATATGCTGAGAACAGGGAAAAGCAGTTCAGCTGCAAGGGCCCACAGACGTCCAGAATTCAGCTGTGACAGTTCATGTTTCTGGACCTCTAAAGAAAATTTTCACCTTGCGTGCTTTGCCTGGCAGATTGAACGCAGACATCCTCCAAGAACTGAGTCAATCAGAACATAGATGAGTGAGGAAACTATAAATATAGGTATTAAGGATCACCTGGAGGACTCAGTGGCTTTCTTGAAGTGAGACTAAAACATTTCTTTCCTGTCCCAGTGTTGGTGCCATTTGGACACAAACTCGCACATTGCTGCTTTCACCTAAAGCTGAGGATCAGTCAGCTATTGACTCAAAACCTGCTCTGCTGCTCGCTGTGAAGGCTCCTCACTGTTTGCTCGCTGGCAGGGTTGTGAAGTGTTTATAAAAGAACTGAGAAGCTGCCATTCTCCTCAAGCTCTGCCAGCTCCAGGAGTTGCGCACTGTGTATCGTGGTCATCCCTTGGAGACTGAGAAACCATCTCTGAAAGGAGATCAGAGGTGAGGAAGCTATGTAAGTGCATGAAAGTAAAGCAAGCTGAAAATGTCCAAATATTGCACTTGAGCAGTTTTAGCAGCAAGGCATGGGGGAAGACTATTTACATATCTGTTCTGTTTGCAAGTTAATACTAAAACTCAATGTATAAACCCAAAGTTTATTCATTTTTATATTTTTGTGTTCAGTAAACAACCTGTTTTTATTCATACCTAAGTTTCAGACATTACTATTGATTTACATACAGGCATGGACCCTCCTTTGCCTATGTGTGTGGACACCCACATGCGTGCACATGTGTTTCAGGTTTAGCTGCGTGTGATGCTTTTGGAGAAGTCCTCAGCAGAGATAGCTCCAACCAGTACCTCAGGGAAAACAGGAGAGTAACATGACAGTTGCCTGAGCCTCAGCATATCTGCATACGCTCCTATGCTAGCAGTTACCTCAGTAACTGGTCCCAAAATTCCTGTTGGTCTCTATAGATGATGTAATAGAAATAATATTGCTATGAAAAGTGTCATCTGGAGGTGCCAATGTTTAGTCTCAAATGCAGCAGTGTGTTTTAGCTTGAAGAGGCTATTACTGCAATTCACACTTGTTTGTATGTTAGAAAGTTGTCTTACAAAGAAATATGCCTTGAAATGTAGTGGAGAAAGATGATGCTTCTTTCTGGGAAAGCAAAGTTGAGTGTCTCCGATGGAAAAATATTTCTTCCCTTCCATATCAAGACAACCAGGTCCTTAGCTACCATCTTGGCTAACAGAGTAAGAACCAAAATGGAGACAGGCAGAACGACATGTGTGAGTTGTTCTGGTTCTTCAACTTGGACACTAGCAGCAATCTCATCATAGTTTTTTTGGGAGAGCAATGTGCTAGCAGCAGATGTAGTATTCTTTCTCCTTCCTATACCACAGTTTGTTTTTCTGCTGTGACACTAATGAGAAAGTCTGTATCAGGACCTGCAGGAAAAATAGCCAAGATGTCATCTATGCAGCTGAAAAAAAGAAGGGAGCAAAGGATGTAAGACCAGACAAATGTTTCTGGCAACAATGGGCAGAACAGGGGTTACTCAGGGGGAATTCTAGGAACTATAGCAGAGTTATTAAGCTCAACTGAGAGAAAACTGAATTAAATGGTTGGCTTGAACTGAACAGGGCTGAAAGGATTATTATTATTATTTTAATTGAAGACACCTGATATATTTCTCCAGGCTGGAAAGGTGTCGTATATCATAGTGCCAAAGTCCATTTGTATCCACATTGATTTCTTCATAGATCTCTCATTTGAATCACCATATGTATAAGTCACATTTACATGATGTATTTTGTGCAGTGCCCATAGGGAATATAAAGAGTCTCTGAGAAGCATTTGTGTGTTCAGTTTATTCCCTCAACGTACAGATGGGGTGGAGACCATGCCATAACTGCATGTGGATTGAGGTTTCATAAGCATCTCTAGTTGAGGTGAGGAAGGGGGGGGTTCATTGATATGCCAGTTTCTTATCACTGAATAAGACTTCTATTAACTCCAGCTGGAAAAGTGTCAGGCCATGAAACTGACTATCTGCCAATCTTCATTTTGCACCAAGAAGGGATTTGCTTTCAAATGTGACATTTTTATGTGCCACCAGATGTCACTATCGGTAGTTTTAGGTTTTCACTTGGATCAAAGAGGGTTATTTTCTTTGGAGAAGTGCTCTTTTCTGGCAGTGATGCAGTCCACATTAGAAACCCAGTGCAATCACCAGAAGAGAGTGTTTTTGGCCTTTGCCTTTGAAATCCGACTACAAATCTTCCATACACAACGGCTGCTTTTAGTTGCACTTATGCCAGCAAACAAAACCTTGAACAATGCCGAAATCCAGCAACAGATGCATTAGGCACCTGCCTCTTCCACAAGTACTGTGCTAATTACCAACTATCATCTGATCAATTTGCCTGAAGGCTTGAGCTTTGTATTCCCATGGTAAAGAACGGAGTTTAGTTCCTCATTCTTCATCAGACCTACTAGTCCAGCATGGAGTTTGGCTCAGCCAGAGGGAGGTTTATCACTTTGCACTGTTTCCCTGGCCAGTTTAGACCAGGAGGCTGTTTTTCAAAACCTTTGAGTGCTACAAGCTCCAGATGAAGGCAGTGGGAACTGCAGATATTTAGCAAAGCCTTGAATTCTGACCTTGCGGTTTCAGGGCAATCAATTTCAATGCAGTTTAGAGCTTCCAGGGAAGCAGGACATATAGAAATGAGTAAAAAAATGAATCAAGAACAAAACACCTTCCTGTAAATTAAAAATAATATCAGCTATGTGATCTTCGGTCTTCTCTACACTTGTGTTCCTGCATTTCTCCTTAGAGTGGATACTCGGTTATTTTATTTTTGGTTTGGTTTGGTTTTGGCTTGTTTGTTTGTTTATGGAACTTTGACAACTCATAAGAATTCATTCTGAAAAGTAAGAAATATACATGTATATATTTTATTATATATCCTGGGTGTTTTATGGGAACTGTGGGTCCCTGTGATTGGCTGGTTAATTGCTGCAGTTCTAGCAGTGATTGATAGATAAACAGGCATTACACTGTTTGCAAGTTAATACACATACAGAAATAAACTTTCTGCTCTCTGCCTTTTGGGATGAATAGAAACTTTGGAAGTGGTGCTGGACAACAGTCCTTATATGGCTGCAAAAGCTCAATGAAATGGGAGAGAACTTTTCCCACTGATTTTTTGACACAGGAGCAATCCAAAATCAGAATCCAAGGGAAGGAAATTTCAGAAATAACATTTTTCTGACAGTAAAGTTAAGTGAGCTCTTGGTCAGCTCATTTTTGTACAACTTTGTGTGAAGCAACCTAAGGAAAATGGTCTCACATCCAGTCTTACTGAGAGAGGCCAACACCATCCATGGTACTTCTGCAAGTGTTAGGAGCAGTAAAGACCAAGAGTTAATAATAATCCTGCTGCAATGTACCTAGCAGCAGGAATGGCTTTCCCAATGTTATGCCATTTTGGGGTTCCTTGGATACCCCCAACCAGTCACATTTCACCAGGCTTGGGCATAGCTGTCACTCTTTCACACAGGCAGAACACAGTCAGGATCTAGTCCATTCTGAAGCGTTTTCATTAGTGGTAAAGTCATGGGGAATTTTGCACTCCAGTTTTTGTTGACACTGTTTATTTCACATGAATCCCACTGAATTTTTAATGTTTTTTGGAATTAAAGTGGGCTTATTCCATAGACAGAACAAAGAACTAGGTTTCCTAGATCTGAGCTGGAATAGATTGTTCAGACTCCACTGAACAGATTTATGCCAGCTGAGATTTTGGATTTTACTAGTTAGAAACATCACCTTATCTCTTTATTCAGGTTTCTCTCAACCAGTTTAATAACATTCATCCATTCTTGGAACAGGGCTAGTAGATTTTTTCTCCATTGAAATGTACTGATTAATCGAAACTGAATGCTCTGTAAGAGGAGCGTATCAATTTTATCAAGATTATACATGAACAATTACAGATCCATTTCATTTACACTGAAACATTTAATCTCACTATTATATTATTGCAATACATTGAGTGATAAACTTTAAGTGTAATTTTTTTTTGTGTTATGGAAAACTCTTCTGATCAGGTCATTCTAATATTGACCAAATTAGTATTTATTTTCCTGTAACTTAATCACAGGAAACTTCTTAATATCTTCTCTGTTTAAAGTTAGGATGAAAGAAAGTTCAAAATGTAACAACTTTCTGCAGACTTGATCTTCTGGGACTTTGAGATGTTCTTCTTTGAAAAGTAAGTTGGTGAAATAAAAGCATGGCATAAGATGTTAAAAATAATCTTTATTCTTGTTTCATGAAACAGACGGTAAGACTCTCTTCGTAGTCCCTGATCTCTATTTATGGACAGAATGCACTTATAAACTCATTAGAAAACATTTTTTGCTTGGTGAAAGTCCTCTGGTTTCTTTACTGGAGACTCAGGTCACTGTAAATAAGATTACATGAAAATGCATAGAGTACACCATCACATAAAGCTCACTTGTTTGGTTTTGACTCAGTAACACTAAATTAGTATTCGTGATGGACTCTCTGACAAATAGGGTTATTATCAACACATGCTGTAAACATAAATCAGGTGGCTATCAATAAAATTGTATTTTTGTTCCAGTCTTGTTTACAGATCTTCCTTTGGAATGCCACATAAATACTCCAAACGCTCTCAGGAAGCTTGCCACTCACGTTATTAGTTTTCTCTGGCTTAGAGCACTGACACTGATCATTTTCTGACAATGTTTACCAACAACAAAGGTGTCCTATTGATCAAACTTTCTCTCTTTTACACTCCTTTATGCCCATGAATGCCTTACATCACTTTGCCTTGAGCCAAATGGAACTATAAAAACACAGCACGCAGCAAATCATGTAAATAACCATTAAAGTTATGGTTTGATGTCGTGAATGACAGCAACAAATCACTGCAGGAACCTGAAAGAATCAGTACTTTTACATTTCAGGAGAAAATATTAAAAGGAAAAGAAAAAAACCCCACATTTGTAGTTTAACTTTGTGTGCTACGAGCCCCTGACGTCTGGATTGCTCAGTTTTAGGAGGATGCATTCTGCCAGCCTTCTCATGCTGGCTCACATTGTAATCTTAGGGCATAATTATCACAGTGAATTAGTTTATCTGCAGAGAAATGCAGTTTTTTGTCTGCAATACGAATAGGACAAGGACTGAACAGCAGAATCTGGCCCAGAGTGATTTGCAAAGCCTCAGATTGATTTCTCTGAAAGAACTGCATCAGTCAGTTTGTGAAAAGCATGTGTCTAAAACTGCACTCTCAGCCAGCTTGGGGTTTTTCCTTCCATTACACTGAAAACATTAGAGACTTTTATACTCCATGATGATTCCTCTTTCTTGGCAAACCATACATTTATCACCCTGCCTTTGGATAGGCTTCGTCTAAGGATATATTTGAAGAAATCTGAGATTTTAGCAAGCAATACAATAAGAGGTTTAGATCTCCAGAATGGATTCCTTATTTATGGGGTTTGTAATTCTTTGAACAATTTCTTTTTTTTTCTTCTTTCTTTTTTTTTTTTTCCCCTTGAAATAATACACTAAGCTTTTGGGAGAGAAAATTTCTGTTTGTCAGACCAGCTACTGAAGGACACTTAACTCTGCTGCTGTCTTCACACCTTCTTTTTGCTTCAGTTCTGTGACTCATCAGCTGTATGCTAACAAGCAAGTGACCTTGTACAGATACTATACATGTTGTCATTTTAACTTAAGACTTTGATTTTTCCCTAGGATTTTTTCTGACACAAACACCTTTTTTTGGAGACTATTATTTATGACTGTGGCCTCATTTGCAGACATCCCAATGGAGGACAGCCTGCAATAATGTTTACGGTTAATCACTTGGGAAAGTTCTTCCCAGAATAGGGACAGTTTTCTGAATTTGGACTTCAACATGAAGTAGTCTAACAATGAATCGGTCTGCTTTATACCTAATTTAAATTACCACTTGATCAATTTGGAAAAATAACAAACAAATCCAAAGTATGATGAAAATATGATCAAGGTAACTCATAATTGGCAATAATATGTCTGATGCTATTCAAGGAGTACACAAAAAGGAGAGTGTAGGGAGAGCAGGAAAGAAAAGAGGTTTCTGATACCAACATTACAGCGACAATACTTCCCTCATTTTTAAGCACCACGTCTCCATATCTTGTGAGACATCTATTGGTTTGTTGATAAATGGGAAAGAAGGGACACTCTCTTTTAAAATTATTTGTTTTGCCCCTCAAATTGCAGCAAGGAAAGTTGAGAGCATGGCCTAGTGGTAGAAGAGTGAAAGATTTTTGCTGCTATTCTAGGGGCATAAGCCAGTCTTTGGATGTATCCCAACAATGTCTCCCAGTTAATCTATTTATAAATAGATACCTGGTCAGGCTGAGTTATCCAAGCTTGAGGAATGTTATGCTGTCTCCACCATCTCCTTACACACTTTTGTCTGTAGAAAGTGGAATGACTTAAAGAAAAGTCAAATAAACAACTTTGGCTTTCTGGATTGACTGACAGGGCTGTCTGCCTTTCCAGAAAGTTGAATTCACCCAGATTTGGAAATTAAAATTCAAAAAAAAAAAGGAGTAAAAACTGAACTAAAATATGTGAAATCAGGAAATACGTTTGTATCAGACTTGAGTCCCAGAGACAGAGTAATACAAAGCTTGAGATTTCGCTGGCGGAGCAGCAGCACTGGCATTTCTCCAGCACTGAATTGTGAAAATTGCCTGGTTCAGCGCACCCCGTCAGAGGTGGGCAGGGTGGATCAGTGCCAGCCACCAGTTCCCAGCACTCCTGTGTTCATGCCCGGGTCTTGCCCCTATCATGGTTGTCACTCTTTTTGTGTCGGGAGCGTGACTGGCATTTACACAGGCTTCTGGTGAAGGAACTGACTGCTGTTTCTCTCATATCGGCTGGGAAATCTCATCACAAAGAGCATGGAGTCTGGTGGCACCCTTTGCTGGAGAAGGGAAGGCATTAATTCATGCTTTTTAAAGACTTTTTAATTTATGACATGAAGAGAAAAACTTTTGAATATGAAAAAAAAAGTGCATATAGGAACAGATTAACATCTAGTCAAATTTTCAAGAATACCTGTTAGATGCCCAAAGGAACATATCCATCAAACTGCTCACCAAAATCCCCTTTTTCATGGTGTGGACACGGCCAGGCAAGAGCACGAGCATGATTCCAGGCACATTTAATGTATTAGTTTAAGCAAAACCCATTATATCAATAAGAAAAAAATTAAATTCCTTTGAAGTTCTAGACTCCAGCACTTTTCTACTCAGCTGAACAGAGAATTCTGTGGTTGGTACATCCACACACCACATCCAGCCATGAAAAACAACAATCTTGCATAGCATCAGTTCTGCAGGAGGTGTGGTGTAGTCACGTCAGTATGGACTTTTCCCCCTTCGCTGGCTACAGCTGGAGATGATAGTTGGCAGTAGGTAGGCCATGGGTTTAACGGTGGTACATCCATCTTCCATTCTTTCATTTCTGTCCTGGCGAAATGTCCCTATGTTGATTTATTTTTGGATGGATGGATAAATAGATAGATGGACAGATTCCTATTTTTTCTCTCTTCTTCATCTTACAAAAAATTATGATTCAAAAAATCCTAATTCTATACCTCCATTAAAAATGACACTGACTCTCCCTGGAACAGAAAGGAGAAAGTAAACTGGAGCATTAAAGAAGAGCAACTTAGGAACACAGCTCATCAAGAATTTATCTTAAGAGGATACAAAAATGAGTGAATATTATACTGTATAAAATAAGATGATATTTCAGCAAAAAAAGCAACCTCAGCAAAACAAGTAATTTCAAGCTTCAGAACTTTGTGCTGCCTCAGAGCTGAGAGAGGTCCAGAACCAGAGTTTCTACCTGAAATATTGAGAAATGCAAGTAAATAAATACGTGGAGGTCAGCATTCATTTTGCAAAACTGTTAATGGACTGTTTACAGTAATGTCTGAGACAGCAATATGTTATGAAGCTTGAAATGTCTCAGAATGCATTTCTGACTGGACTGCAGTTCCTGATAGGAAATCTGCTTTGCCTTCTCTTTACTTTGCTTAGTCTGTGGCACTGTGATTTTTTATCAAGCAGTTTGACTACAAATGGAAACACAGTTCCTAAGTGCTTAACTGCTGCACTTTTTAGGAAAATAGGGTTAAATTGCCCCTTTGGTGCACAGTCATACTCTTTCACTGCTACTTAATATGTGGGATAAGCTATTATCTAGATCTCACATTTCTGAGCAGAAGATTTGGAGATGTTGTTTTATTGAAACTTCTCTCCCCAAGTCTATATCGTTTTCAAGGTGTCAGTCTTGTTCTGGCTTTCTTTTAAAACTGTAGTATATTTTTTAATGTTTCAGAGAATCATTTTCCATCTCCACAGTGCTAGTGGCAGGCTGGAGCACTTGGATAACAGTGCGGAAAAAAAAGTAATGCAGAACACGCTGGAAAGAGAAGTTCAGGGATACTTAGTTGCAGGGAATAACTGTCACAGAGTCTTTCAGGTGATCCTGCTAGGATGGTGGGAAGATTAGCAGTCACAGAGCCTCTGCCTTGGCCCTTTGCAGCCCAAGAGCATTGACACTTTGTCTTTTTTCTGCTCCTTCTCTGGCTACTGCCCCCTCTGCTGCCAGATCCAACAGTGCTGTCCTTGAGTCCAATCTCATAGCACAGCTGGACTCACACTCTCTTGATCCAAAAACAACCAGAGGTTTTAGCACTGTGTTGCACAGCATTCCCAGTCCCAGGAACACAGTGCAGGGACACCACAGGGACCTTGCTCAGAGCCAGAGAAGGTCTGGCAGAGAGCAATTTTTATTTTGAATGAAATTAGTCCTCAGACAACCATAGATGTAGGCATGTGCAGTAGAGCCCCTGCTCTGAGCCAGGACACAGACCAGCTCAAGGAAAGCTTAGAGAGGCACTGTGCAAATAGGAAAGGCACAGAACGGGGTGGGAGGGAGGGATGAAGCCTGGGAGGACTCCAACTCCTTGCTCAGGGTGTTGCCACACCTGAGTCCCTGTTCATTATATGGCAGCTGCAAGTTGGGCAGTCCAGTCCAGATTTAACTGCAGAATATACCAAAGGGACCTTATTTATAAAATTGTATTGGGTTTGTGCGGCAAGGTTTTGGTAGTGGGGGAGCGACAGGGGTGGTTTCTGTGAGAAGCTGCTAGAAGCTTCCCCCATGTCCGACAGAGCCAATGCTAGCCGGCTCCAAGAAGGACCCGCTGCTGGCCAAGGCTGAGCCCATCAGCGACAGTGGTAGCATTACATGCTGAGGGAGCTGGTGGAGGAGCTTGCCAAGCCGCTCTCCATCATTTATCAGCGGTCCTGGTCCACGGGGGAGATCCCGGATGACTGGAAGCTAGCCAATGTGACGCCCATCTACAAGAAGGGCCGGAAGGAGGAGCCGGGGAACTACAGGCCAGTCAGCCTGACCTCGGTGCCCGGGAAGATCATGGAGCGGCTCATCTTGAGTGAGCTCACCGGGCAGGTGCAAGACAACCAGGGGATCAGGCCCAGCCAGCATGGCTTCATGAAGGGCAGGTCCTGCCTGACCAACCTGATCTCCTTCTATGACCAGGTGACCCACCTAGTAGATGAGGGCAAGGCTGTGGATGTTGTCTACCTGGACTTTAGTAAGGCCTTTGACATGGTCTCCCACGGCATTCTCATGGAGAAGTTGGCAGCTCACGGCTTGGATGGGCATACACTTTGCTGGGTAAAAAACTGGCTGGATGGCCGAGCCCAGAGAGTGGTGGTGAATGGAGTGAAATC